>CAJVPP010002542.1:0-14460 GCA_910592005.1 Funneliformis mosseae
ATTAGTGATCTTAGGTTTTCAAGTAATATTACATTAGGAAATTGATATGAGAAATTCGATATATGAAATTATAATACCCAGGATAACCTTCTGGACGCATTTGGACGCAATGTGCCAAAAAGCCCATTTCTCTACTACTAGTATATATTGCTATAGATAAAAGATAACGGTAAGATAATCAATTTTATTTATAATATTTAATCAGAACGTTTGCATATTTTTTATCGTTATGCTAAATTTATAATTATAAAATATTTAGGTTTTGAAATTGTATGCATGATGCATCTTATTAGTAAAGTTCAAACTGCGATACATTTCAGAAATGTATGTTACACTAAAAATTTTTAATTATTATCGTTATCGTTATGGAGTATAATAAAATTATAATATGTATATAGTAAGTTTCTTTAATGTTAACGTTAATGATGATATGAAAATTACTTCATTTATTATCATTATTTAATAATACTGATACAAAATTTTAAATCTGATTATCTATTATTATCGTTATTAACTCAAAATATAGGAATTTAAATAAGGATAGATTTAAAATCCAATCATATCAACTAATAGATAGTTAAAGTTTTTTCAATTCATTGGCTAATTACGGGTTCTTGTGTAGTTTCGACAACTAGAATAGCTAGTGAACAAATTTTTCAGAGCAAATAATTCATCAAAGACAATTCTAGATGTTGCTCTACTAATTGAACTTCAAAATCTTTGTATGTTGCTGAAAATTCTTTTATTATAGTCAAAAATGCGACCAATGCTGTTGTCGAGTAGTATTGTGTTATAATGGCGTCAAAGTTCCAACTTTTCTGTGGTTCTTCAAAGAAAATTGACGCGTAAATTTTTAGCATCTCGAAGTTTGGATAAATTTTCTAAGAAGTGTATGTATCTAGATCATTATTCATGCTCGAAGAAAATATGCGTGAAACTTCTAAAGAGAATTCGAAAGAGGAAGAGCCTGTGTTATTGAAAAATTATATGGAAAAAGCATTATCAAACTTATTATTTATCGGATATGTAGGTTAGTATTAGAATTTAAATTCCATTTATTATTCTTTGATCGTTATATATGAAGGAATGTTTTACGATTATTATTTCAATTTGTAAATAGATGCACTATATATGGAAATATCCTATGAATATCATTCAGAGAAACGGACATCATTTATTTCTGTATATACCGATACTAATTTACTTTTTATATGAAAAGTTTTTTGACAGGAATGGTAATTCTTTTTTTCCTTGAACAATTACCATCACAACTGGTATTATTAAACCACTGAGAGCAATCCTGGAACTTACTGATCAGATAAATATGAAAATGAAGCTTAAGAACAAAGACGGGCATGATATTTATTATAGGTGATTGATACAAATAAGGAATAATATGCAAAGGTATTTATTTTACTTATATTTAATATATCTTTTGTATTATTTTATTATCGTTATCGTTATTTTTTCCAATTTACATTTATTATTTATATAGGGAAATCAGAAGAATATGAACATGCTTATTTGAAACAGATAAGCGTTGATAGATGTATCAGGTCATAAAAATTATGAATTACGCGCTTCTTAAGCAGATATTAGAATATTGGTACAATAATTATTTTTATTGATCTATAGCGATAGCTAGCGATAGCGATATTAAAAGATTTCCAAAACTTGACATGATCAGCACAATATATAAAAAAACTAAATAAGGCGCAACTTTTTTTTTTAATTTTTTTTAGCTTTGTTAACATTAATAAAAATATACTTATAAGCAGTTTCTTTACAAAAAGTTTATAGTAGTTGTAATCCTTAACGTTAAATAATCTTTATCAAAAAAGTTTTTTTTAAAAAAAAAAAAATGTCTTTGAAAAATGAAAGTACCTGTTGTTGGGAAACAAGAACTCTTGCAGACTATATAAATAGTTGCGAATTTGAATGTAATGATCCTGATAAGGATAACATCTTACTTGAGAACGATAATTATAGTTTTATAACTGACAATACTTGTAAAATTCTGGCAACACCTTCTACAAATGATTGCAATAATGAAGATACTCATGAATTTTTATTTGATTATAAAGCATTTCAAAATGCTAAAGAAAGAGCTAGTTTAGATGAATGTAATGAAGTTAATATCGATATAATATGGGAGGACATGGACTCAATTGAAAAAGATTCTATTGAAAAAAGTTCAACAATTAGTTCTGATGAAAACTATCTAATAAGTGACATTGAGTGTACAAATCTTGTTCTATGTGTATTGATAGATATTTTTGATGGACAAATAAAACGTTGTCCAAATTATGCAAAGCCAAGACATACTCTTTATCCTCTTCGACAATTAGTAGAAACGTGAGAAGTTGATGGAACTGTGATTAGTCAAACCAATCCTGAAACTATGTTACACACTTTAGGTATCTGTATGTCACATTTTACATTTGATCAAAATCGATTACATAAAAAAATCAAAAACAAATATAATCAGTAGAAGAAAGTTATATTTATCAACGTCGATATCTCTTTTGCCATAAAGATAAATATTTTTTTAGTCGCGGTAAGAGTTGTATAGAGCATCCTGTGAATATTATAGACCAAAATATACAAGTACCTTGTGTAGGATTCCAAGTGTGTTCAGCTTTTAATTATGACAATAGAATTGCTAAAAAAAATAACGATAATACAAACCAAGCAGCACGTTATATATGTTCAGTATGTTTTCAAACAGAAGGTGGTCATTTTTTGAGCGAAAAGGAAGTGGTGCAAAGGTTTTTTCCTGTCAGCAAGAACATAATCATGATACTATTGATGCTCTTAAATTATTAGGACGATGAATTTCAAATGTAGCTGAATCAGATGACAATAAAATGAAAAACATTTTATTAACAGAAATAAGTGCAGTAATTAGTACAGTTATTAAAAAAGTAAAGCAAAAAGATGATAGTGCTAAAAAGTGACTCCAAGTTTATTGTTAATTAAAACTACATTACATTTAGCAAAAATAAATTTAAAACTATTTAATGATGAATATTCAATTATTAATTTATTGAAAGAGTAACTAAAAAAAATTGGAGAAACTTTTGGAATATGTACATGGAAATCACGTTCAGAAGTTCGTGAAAAAAAAAGGAACTTGAAGTACCACAATCACTTGAGGAATATCAAAGTGGTTTTCCAGTAATTTTAAAAGAATTTTTTGATGGATTTATAACTTGTTTACAAAAAAAAATATGATGTTGTAGAAAAAAAATGAAAGCAAAGAGGACAACAACCAAAAAAATTTAATAAAACTCGTTCAACAAAAATATCAGTTTTTATTATTTCAATGATTTTATCAATTGCATTTCCAGGAGTTGATGTATGGCTTATTCATATTATGAGTTCCTTATGTCAAAAACCAAATCTGTTAAGTTCTCTTTACATAATTTTATATACAGCAAGTGTAGTTTCTCATACTCAACGTCATGAAAGAAGATTAGAAAAAACAAGAATGGGAAAAATTAAATCCGAAGACAGATTACAGCAAGATAAAAATATATGAAATGTTTGTGTTATTGACAATATAGACTTTAAAGAACGATCATTTGCCCATGGTAATATATATAATGTGACTCAAGCAACAGCACATGTAACATTACGAATGGTTTTTCAATTTAAATTACCAGTTCCTATTCAGTCAATTATAACAGAGATCAGTTATATTGAAAAAAAACCATTTAAAGTTGGTTCCTCACAATTTGTAGAAAATGAAATTCAAAACTTTGAAAATAAAATTGGCAATTTATTAAAAATTTATGAAATGAACTTCGATGTGAATACAGTTTATCAAGAATTAGTTAAAGATGTTGAATTAGAATGTAAAATATTACCACCCAATGTAATTATTTTGAAACCTGGTGAAAATCCATGTAATAATGAGGCTGTACATAATGCGTGTGGCATGTATTTTAAAGATGTTTTTCCAAAAAATGGTGACTATAAAAATATCGATGTGGCTTGTGACAAAGCGATCTTTCGTTGATTAATTTCTTATTAAGAGCAAAGACCTGAATTGAGACTTTTACTTGATGCATGACACACAAGTAAAGAAATGTGTACTACTTTGATCACTATTTTTTCAGGATATGGAATTTTTAATTTAGCGGCTTGTATTGGTATTCGCTATATAGACAAATTAGAGAAGATGGTAGATTATCAAGCGACATGCCGTGTCTTAGAATTAATATGGGTAGCAGTTGGAATTTCTTTGAATCAAAATTTTGAAATACAAAAATCAAACATTTAATGACATTATTCAAAGTGATAATAACTATATAATGAAAGTATGGTATTTATATTTTTATTGGTATGGGTATTAGATAGGGCATAAAATAGGAATTCGATATGGTCATTACGATATGCAATTTGAAAATTTGATTGCATTTGCCCCACTTTTTCCTATAGCAGGAAAAAGTAACTATGCAAGATCGGTTACTCATTTTTTACATATCATTTTCGAAAACCCATCTTTACAATTATTACTTCATCATGCATGTTCTATCAATCTTACTAGTCCAGATCATTTTTTTGCTTTTGATGAAGCATTGGAAAGATTTGGCATAAAGTATATAAAACAAAATATTGGAAAAAATCCTGGTAATGGAGAAGATTTGAAACAACAAATAAGTTCTGTACAATCAGAACGAGAAAGGTTAGACATACTCTTAAGTGAATATGTTGGAGAAGATATTTTAATTCAAAATAATCATGCTATAAAGTCTCGTAAAGAAGCTCTTTAGAATTTGGTTAATCAACTTACTAGTACTTTTAATCTTACGGATTCATCTACTCACGAAATATTTAAAGAAATAATTGAAAATAATAAAGATGGATTTAATAATTTATTTACTTGCTATGAAATTGGAGTTGAATGATTTAACAATATCTGTGTTCAAGAAATTAAAAAAAGTATCCCTTATAACACAAAAGGATGACATATAAAAAATATAAAGACAATTACAATTGAACAACAAAAAAAGATAGAAAAAAATCGTAAAGAATTAGAAAAAACAACTAAAAAAATAATAAAATAATGCAGCAAAGTATAGTGCTTAATACAGAAAAGCAAATCCAAATTATACATGATGAAATAAATAATGATAATGATAATAATAACGGTAAGTATAGATAATGATAATGTTTAAATATATTTTTTACATTAAATAATAACGATAACAATAATAATAAAATATTATTTACTATTACAACCTTATCGTTATAACGATAACATTAATGTTAAAGTTCCAATTCCTAAACGATGATATAGATCTTTAACTAATTCAGAACAAAGTATCTTTTTAAGATTACAACAAACATCTGAATTATCGATAAAAAAAACAAAAGAAATATTTATTGAAATCTGTTCTTTACCAGATAGCAAACCTGAAGATTGGGATATGAAAAGAATTCGAGAAATTTGGTTAAGATTCAGAAGACAAATTAAAAGACAGAAACAAAATGCATAACGATAACGATAAATAAATAAATACTTACCATTTTTACCTTAATGCTAATATTAACGTTAACATTAATATTAATGTTAACGTTAAATATAATTTCTTTTTCATATTTACTGTTACCGTTACATATTTTGAAAACATTTGTAATAATAAAAATTAGTTATATAAAAAGGATCTTGTATAAACTGCTTATTTTTGTTACCTATTTAAAACTATCATATAAAAGTAAAATATAGTTCAAAGAAATATAAATTCTTTAAATAATGATAATTGAAACTTAGTGAGTAAATATTTGACTTTAAAAGTTATTTTTTTTTAGTTAGAAAGTAAAATATATTCAATCGTTGTGACATGATAAAAACGTAATCAATATTTTTATACTATTTATTTGCAGATCAAAAGACATGTCCAGTGACCGCTATCTATTAAATGCAAATTAAAATATTAATTTATTAATTTGATTTTAAAAATTTTAGATACTTATTAAATGTTACTTAATTATAATATTTATCAACTAATTTCATTACTTTAAACTAATTTAATTAATTTTGAATTTTGAATTTTAATTAAATTTATTAATTTTATTATGTATTTTATTATATAATTTGATTTTTTTTAAAATTTAATTTAAATAAGTTTTAGTATCTTGAATAATATTATTACTTTTAAATAATTTTCTAAAGTAAAATGAAGGATTATATATATTTATGTTAAGAGATTTAATAATATAATTATATAAGGATATCTATTTATCTATTCACTTAATAATTGAATTAATATTAAATAGCCATATAATTATACAAAAATAATTAATAGTGTGAATTTTTTTAGTAAAATTATTTTAGGCTTAATAATTTATTTTCATTTCCTAATTTATTATATTCTTATTATTAAGATTATTTATTTAAATTCATTTTTGATTTAGCAAAATATTTAAATTTTAGTTTGTTAACTTTTATTAAGATTTTGATATAATTTTACTTTTCATAAGTTTTTATTTTTTTTTAAGTTTTACAGATTTTTAATAAAATTTTAATTTTATCATTTAGATGATTTGCAAAACTTTTAGTTTTATTTAGCAATTCTACTTATTATAATTTTAATATATTTTAAGTTTTATTATTATTAAAAAATTTTATTTTCTTATATTTATATTTAACATGATTTTATAGATATATGCAAACTGTATATTTAGATTTTGTAATAATCTTTAATAATTATTTATAAATTAAGAATAATTCTTATAATATAAGCTATATATAAGATTACTTTATCTTTTATTAATTTGATAATAAATACTAATAAAATTTTAGATTTATATTAAATTAATTAAGTTTAAATATATGAGAAGATTATTTATTAAATAATTAGATTTTAAGAACTTTTAATTAAAATTAAAATTTTATTACATTTTTTTTTTAAAAAAATATTTATAAATTTTATCTCTTTTTTTTTTAGAATATTAATTTATTTATTTAAATATTTAATACTATAATAATATTAAAAAAACTTTGTTGTAATTATTTTTATGATCCTAATATAAAATTCTAAAATTCAGAGTTCTAATAATACATTATTCTAATATTTTAATTTCTAAAATATTATATCTTGAATTAATAAAAGTATTAATTATTAATTCTTGAATTAAGGTAATATTTTTTTAGTTTTTTTAATATTTTTACTTTTTTAGAATATCTAATACTTTTACTTTTATTTAAATAAATTCTATTCAAGAATTTTATCATAAATAGTATAATTAATAGCTGCATATATAACAAGACAATCCCAGTAAAATACATAATACAAATTAAAACTATATAGGTATATTATTTGAAAAATTTCTTTGTTATATATAGAACAAGGATCTGGAATTTAATTTTCAATTCTTTTAATAAGTTTATTAAGAACTTGTTTTAAATAGAAAAGTATAAATTTTGTAATAATTTTCATTTTATCAATATTTTATAAAATGCCAAAATAATATAATAAAAAAAAAACTTATTATTTATATAATAAAAAAGAATTTGTTTCTTTTTAAAAAACAGAACTGAATAAAATTATTTCTAATAATTAATGATAATGGAAAAATAAACAATGAAGATTATTGTGATAAGTAATAATAATAATAACAATAAATAAAAATAAATGATAATAGATAAAAAAAGAAAATTTACACCTTTTTTCTATTGGATCTACTTTTAATCTAATCAAAAAGCAAGTTTTGCTTTTATAAAAAAGATAAATTTTAATTAAAATAAACTTTTTTATATTATTTCATCTAATAATTATAAAATTTCATATTAGATCATTATTATATAACTTATTTTTTTAATTATTAGTATATGAATTTTTATTAGTTTCTAATTATAAAAACATTCAATTGTTTATTTTATAAGTAGAAGTTCTATAGTCTAAATGATAAATAAAAAAATTATTTTATTAT
Organism: Funneliformis mosseae; assembly: GCA_910592005.1. Taxonomy (NCBI): domain Eukaryota; kingdom Fungi; phylum Glomeromycota; class Glomeromycetes; order Glomerales; family Glomeraceae; genus Funneliformis; species Funneliformis mosseae. The sequence goes on from CAJVPP010002542.1 coordinate 7,942, forward strand.
AATTAGATTACATTATATTTTAATAAATTTATTATTATTAGTTTTTCATTATGTGTTTTTATCTAAAATTTCTAAGTGTTATTACCTTCTTTTATTTTAATATAATTAAACAGTTAAGATTTCTTTACTATAAGAAATATTTATTAATGTTCTATTTTTTTGTTGGTTGAACTTTAAATTCTTAAATTTTCAAATGAGATAAGGCCTAATAGAAAATTTATTTTTTAATTAAAAAAATTAATATTAACTTACCTTGTAAATTTAATCTAGAATTCTTCAAATATTATAGTTCTTATAAAAGGAAAATAAAATGCATTAAATTTTTTTTATAAAATAAAAAAGAAAAAATAAACTAATTAATACTTATTTTTTATAGGTTCTAAAGTTTTTTTAAGTCTTAGAATCAGAGATAAGTTCTTATAAAAAGAGGAGAGGTTATATTAGAATTTTTTTTTAAAAAATAAAAAGGAAAAAATCTAATTAATTTTTACTTTTTATAAATTCTGAAATTTTTCAAAACTTTAGAATCAAAGGTAAATTCTTATGGAAGAAAGAAAGGTATGATATTTTTTTTATAAAAAAATAAAAAAATAAGAAAATTAATATATACTTACTTTTTTGTAGATTTGAAATTCTTTAAGTCTTGAAATCAGAAGTAAATTTTTATAAAGAGAGAAGAGAGTTGCATTAAAAATTTTTTTAAAAAGAAAAAAAATAACTAATTAATGTTTACCTTTTATAGGTTTTGAAATTTTTTTAAACCTTAGAATCAGAAGTAAATTTTTATAGAAAAAAGGAAGTGAAAGATTTTTTCTTAAAAAAAAAAAAAATTAAAAATAAAAAGAGAAAAATCAATTAATATTTATTTTATATAGGCTTTAAAGTTTCTTCAAACCTTAGAATTTAAAGAAAAGTTCCTATGAAGAAAAGGGTGATGAGAGATTTTTTTTAAAAAAAAATAAATTCTAATTAATGTTTATTTTTGTTAGTTTTAAAGTTCTTCAAGTCTTAGAATTGAAGATAAATTTTTATGAAAGGAGGAAAGAATGTGAGATTTTTTTTATAAAAAATAAAAATAAGAAAACTAACTAACACTTATCTTTTTGTAGATTCTGAAGTTTTTTAAGCTTTAAAATTAGAAGTAAGTTTCTATAAAAAAAGAAGATGTGTTAAAATTTTTTCTATAAAAAAAAAACTAATATATATTTATCCTTTATAGTTTTTGAAATCTTAAAGCTGTAGAATCTTTAGATTAGAAATAAGTTTTATTATAAAAATTTTTTAATTAAATTATTTTTTTTTAATTTTAAAAAAAAAAATATTAAAATTAGCTTACTTTGTAGATTGATCTAAAATCTTTAAATTCTGAAATACTTAGATTAGAAAAGTAAAAATTTTCTAATTAAAATTTTTTAATTATATATTAAAATATCATTATTGTCTAAAATAAAAATTAATAAAATTTTAATTATATATCTGAATTAAGATGAAGTTAGATGTTTTATTATTAATGAAACTAATGAAAGGAAGATTTTGTTAATATTTCTTTTATTTTGTAAATTGAGCTTTTGAAAAATTTTTTTATTTATATATATTTTTTGATAACTTTTTATTTTTATTTAATTTAATAAAATTTATTATATATGTACTTTTTTATAATAATTTATAATTTATATTAAAATTATAAATTATGTATTTACAGTTAACTATTGATATAGCAAAATTTTGATATAACGAATTTTTTGAATAAATATAATAAAAATACTCTTATTATAATAATTCAAGATTTTTAACAGTTCAATATTTTAGGATTATAACATTTTAAGAATTAGAATATCAAAAAAATATACTATCAGAATTTTGAATTTTGAGATTTTTAACTAATCCTTTTTTGATATTATAAATTAATAAAAAATTTATTTAATAAAAATAATTTAAAATATAATAACTTTTATTATATTATTTTTTATATTTCATAAATTTTTCTTTAAATAGTAAAAGAATATACTGAAGGAAGAAAAAAATATTGCACAGTTTTATTTTAGCAATAAAATTTTTTTTATTAGGATAGCAGTCAGTTTTTTTTATATTTATAAATAATACATCAATATTTAATATGTCCTCCTTTAGCATCAATCATTGCCTAAATTCTATTTGGCATTAATCGCATCAAGTTACAATACACTTTTTGTAATATTACTTTCTAAACCTCTTTTACCATCTTTTCAAGTTCATGAATGCTTGATGGCTGAGGATTGTATTTTCAAATTTTTATTTCAACTACAGCCCACAGGTTCTCAATTAGGTTGAGATCAAAACTTTGAGCAGGCTATAAAAACACCTCTACATTTGAGAATGCAAAAATTCTCATACAACCTTCGATATATGAACTGGTGCATTGTCTTTTTGAAAAATGAATTTTTTTTTAATTTTCTAGGAAAATGCTTTGAGTGTAAAAATTGCATAAATGAAAAGCATCTCTTTGTATACATTTCTAATTACTAAACCTTCAAGTGGAATAATAGAACCTAATTTTAAAAAGGAAAAATATATTCAAAATATTCTTTGAGGAGAATGTTTTACTGTTAATGCAATGCAATCTTCATTAAATTTTTCTTTTAATTTTCTCCATACTCTTTCCTATCCAGCTTTTTGAAACTGTGAAAATGTAGACTCATCTATCCAGACTATTTTTTTTCAGTCTTTTACAGTTCAATGTCTTCTTTCTATTACCTATGTAAGTCATTTGTTTTTATTGATTACTGAGATGAGAGACTTCTTTTAAGAAATACAGGAATGCATATTTTTTTTGTAAAGTGCATAACAAATTATTTTTGTAGAGACTGGCTTATTAATTTTAGCAGAAAATATATTAGTAATTTCTACTAGACTTTTTCGTCTTAATTCTTTATTTTAAGAACTATTACCTTCAATCTTTGCCTTTTTTAGTTATCGATTAAGCAGGATCGATCTGGTCATTTTTAGAAGATGCTTCTGATTTATAAGCTATAAGATATCTTATAACGGTTATTCGATAACATCCTATAGCTTTTATAATCTTAGTATTATTGTGACCTAATTTTTTAGTTGCAATAATGCCTCCCTTTTGCATAAGAGTTAATTTTTTAGCGAGACCTATCGTATGCGTAAAGTAGAAAATAGTAGAGATTTTTAAACCTGATTTTTGCAATATTTAACATATTAAATTAAAACAATAAACAAATAATCTATTTAGAATATATATAGTAAATATAGTATAAAAATCACATGGCTAATTACATATTAACAATTTATTAAATCAGATAAATTTTAACTGTGTAATATTTTTGTCACCCTCTCAGTATAATGAATTTTTACACCAATTTTATATTTAAAAATAAGATATATAAATATATATTTAGAATATATATAAATTTTTTTTAAGATTTACTAGTATAAATATTAAATATAATTATAATTTAAAGTAAATTTATATATCAATATTATTTTACAAAAAAAATATATAAAACATTTTGAGAAATTGAACATTACCATTTAATAAGAAATTTTCATCATAATAAAACAAATCTTTCAAGTTATATACTAAAAACCTTAATTAATTCTATTTTTCTTTACTTATTAAATAATAAATGTAATTTTAGAATTTTAATATTATAATTAAGGAATTTGTGATACAAAATGTTTATTACTTAGCAGATATTAAGATTTTAAATTTTAACATGGATTAGTAAATTTTGACAAAAATAAAAATCAGAGAAATAAATTAAGAAAATCAAAAAAAAATTAATAAAGATAAAAAAATAATAAAAATTTTTACATGTTTATCTGAATTAAAAGATAAACCTTTAAGTTAAATAAAAAGTGATAAAAGGAATATTAACAAGAAGATCTTTAAGAGATGTATTAAAGTAGAATCTCATTTGATATAACTATTTAAATCTTTAGTAAAAATATCTTATTCTTAAGGAGTTGATTGATAAGGTTATATTGATATATAAGTTCAGTAATTAAATGTTTACATTTTTTATATTGAATTAAGGTAATTTTATAAGTATAGTATCTGCTAAAATATCTAATACATAAATAATAAAATTAAGAATACAGCTTAATAAAATTTGATCAATATAATCACCTATTTCTATTATAAAGAAAGTTTTATTAACAGATTTATTACTTATGTAATAAATATTTTTAATTAATCTAATAAGATACTAATAGCTAATTTCTCATTAAGATAAAATAAAATAAGTTTTATTATAATTTTTATTAATCATTCAGCAAGAGAAACTCTCATCTCTTTTTTAAATTAAAATCTAATGCTTTATATTATTCTAATATTATAAAAGATATATAATGAAAATAAAAATATTTACCAATGAATATTTACTTTATAATCTTAATAATCTTAAAATTTTTCTTTGATTTATGTCTTTCATTCTGAATAGAAGATTAATTTTTGCAGAAATCCTTTTTCAGAAAAAATTTTTCTATTATCAATAAGATTGAATATGCTTATTTTTTTTTTATCAATAGTTATGTTAATTACAAATTTACTATTTAATTGTACTTTAAAATATTTAATTTTAATCAATTGACTATTTAGCTTTTAAAAGATGTTATTAATAATAAATATAATTTTCGCTTTTTTCTTGTTCTATTTTTCATCAAAGTTTTCACTTTCAAGTGATACATTAATGTGTTTTGAATTTTTTAAAAAATATTTTATGTATTTAATATTCTATATTAGACCTTCTTCAATAATTGATGTTGTCATTCAAAACTTTTTTAGATAGCATAGTATAAAGCAAAAATTACATTATAGAAAAAGGAAAATCTTAAATAAAAATATAAAAAAATAAAAAGTTTATTATGTCACTTAATGCTATCTAAAAATTATGTGAGTAAAAAAAATGTTAAATAGTTTAATAGAATCACAATTTAACTGCTATAGTTTTGATAATACTTTTATTTAAAACAAGTTTTTTATCACTCTTTTAACTTATATTATAATTATTAAAATAATAGTAAGTATAGAATATCTACTAATTTGTCTGGTTTGACACTATTATTAATTAATAAAAAGCATTTTCAGTTCATATTTTTTAAAAAAAATAAATTTTAATTAATATAAAAAATAAAAAATCCATAATAAAACTTCTTTTATATAAAATTTAAAGAATTTAAAGATTAATTCATTATTTATTACAAATTAATTTATGATTAATTTTAATTGTAAATAAATTCTAATTAGTAAAATCTAATACTAGAATTATTAAAAATACCTAATAGTAATACAAAAAAGTACATTACACAAATTTTTTAATTGTATTTCTTTAAATAAAAACTAATTATTTAAACCAAATTTTTATCAATAAAACTGTTAAATAATATTAATAAAATATGTGTGAAAAGCTGTTAATATCTTAATTAATAAAGAAAAGGTTATTAATTGTATTATTCAACAATAAATGTTGCATAAAATGATGATAAAAAAACCAAAAAAAACCACATCAAATAAAAGTAATGATTACTATTGCAAAAGTATAGGTAAAGTCTAAATTTAGTTGATATTGTTACATAATTATTTATATGCATTTTACAATAAAGTTCAATTAAAAAATGATCGACCTTTATAAAATTTTTTTTTTTACAAAATAATCAGTGATGAAACTTCGCATATATACTCTTTCGAAGCTAACTTTTCATATGGATTCTTTAGATCCAAATGGATCCAAATGCCCAGCAAGTTACATAAGGAGTATATTTTATATATTTTACGATAATGATTTATTAGTTGGGAATTTAATGGATATATTATATTACCAAGTGCTAACTTGTTCAGATTTTTATTGATTGGAATCTAGATATATTACCAAGTGCCAATTTGGTTAAGTGCATTTATAAAAGCTACATGTACTTGTTAGCTTTTATTTGTTTCTATCTCTTCCGCCTTTTCATCATCTTCATTAGCGATATCTTTAACATTTTCACCTTCTTTTTCTTCAGTGGTAAGTATATTTGGACCTTTTTCCAATCGTTTTAAAAGGAATTCACATTATTAAATATTCTGCGTTTATAATATTCTTCACAATAATGATAACTATACTCTAATTTTTGATAGCATTCAAAATGGTATCCATGCTCACAAACTAAAACTTCACTATCATCAATTTTTTTTATAGTGATTGTAAGCATTTTGCAATAAGAATACACTAGTACTATATCCAGCTGGAAGACATTTTGAGTCAACAATTTCTCCTAAGGTAGCTAATTTATATTGATTTTTCTTTTCAATTTTGCTTTTTCCACAATTTTTAAAGATTCATGAAAATAATCTAATAAAAATAGAGCTGTTTTTTCTGACAACAAATCCAATGTTGATGGCTTATAAGGATATTCATATTTTTTTTCAAAAACATCTTTAATTTAACAGTTATATCGTGCATCTAATCAATTATAATTATAATATTATCAATAATTATTAGTGATAACATAATCAAGTCAAAAACAAGATCATAC
>CAJVPP010002543.1:0-14460 GCA_910592005.1 Funneliformis mosseae
GCGTTAACGAAGATTCTTATAACGAAGTTCTGATCGGCTGGATCGGCAACTTCGTTATATCGAGGTGTGACTGTAATTATAAAATTTTAAATTTTAAATTTATAAAAAAATATTTAAAATAAATGACATGTAAAATAATAAATAGTTAAAGTAAAAATTATTTATATTATTACTATTATTTAGTTCATTTAAATCAGAATAGTTAAAGGTATTTGATTGACTGTTATTATTCTGATTAATAATTTGTATATTTATATATTTTTTTCTTATATAAAATAATATACATTAGAATTTATTTTAAAATCATCCTTATACAATATATTAAAATAATTTTTTATTTTAATATAATATTCAAATTTCAAATATTTTAATTTTGATGATCATCTAACTTTATATAAATTCAGAAATTAACCAATAAATATAACTAAATCATCTAAATTTTATCATATAAGAAATATATCATGTGAAATTTTTTATATGAAAATATATTAATTTTATTTTTTATAATATTTGTAAGTTTACATAAAGTATACAGTCACACCTTGATATAATGAAGTAGTTGATTCAGCTGATCAGGCCTTTATTATAAGAATCTTATTAATGTTATAACAATAATTCATTATAGTAAATGATTACTGATTTTATTATACAAATATAATTTTACTATAATATAATTTTTTCAGAAATATTTTTACTTTATTTTGTAAATTCTAGTCATTTTATTTTAATATGCAATCTGTTAATTATTATATAATAGTTTTATTAATTTATTAAATTTTTTTTTTTAAAAAAAATTAATTTATTTTTTTAAAATAAAATAAAATAAAATAAAAATAAAATAAAAAATAAAATAAAAAATAAAATAAAAATGAAACAAAGAAGAAAATTAAATGAGATGAAAAATGAATTAAAAAATTAAATAAGATGAAAAAATAAAATTAAAAAACTAAACAAAATGAAAAAATGAAATTAAGAAAATAAAATGAAACTATAAAATGAAATTAAATAAATGAGATAAGATGAAAAAATAAAATTAAAGAAATGAAATAAAACTATAAAATGAATTTAAGAAAATGAGACAAAGTAAAAAAATAAAATTAAATGAATAAAATAAAATAAAAAATAAAATTAGAATAATAAAACAAAATAAAGAAATAAAATTATACAAATAAAATGAAAAAGAAAAATAAATTAAAATAAAATAAAATAAAAATTTTTTTTTAATAATTATTATTTTGCAAATACATTACAATTTTACCTTATATTTTAGTTTTATTTTGCAAGTATGTTACAATTTTACCTTTTATTTCAGGTTTATCTTATAGTAGTAAATTATGATTTTTCTTTCAAGTATATCTTAATTTTAAAAAAGTAAATATTTTTAATATAAATCTAAAAAATCATTTAAACATTTTTAATTATTATCTAACCTATTTTAGAATTAAGTCCTGAAGAGGTTATATAATCTTTTTACTGTATAAATACATTTTTTACCTCTTCTCACTTTATTTTAATAATCGTAAAAGTCCTAAAAGATATTAATTATACTATTAAATTATATTATTATTATATTATTATTATTTATTTACTTATGTTGTAATCACATACTAAATTTTTTATTTCAACTTGCATTGATCATATTTTTAATTTTTCATCAAATTACACTCTGCTAGAATTCTGTCTTATTGCCTTTGTATCTAATATTATACTCTTTGTTTTTCTCCTTCTTTTCTCAACTAATAAATCGATTTGTTATCTTTTCAAATTATTCTTGTAGTCATTTTACATTTATTTAAAAAAGTTTAAAAGAGTAAAATTAAGTAATTTAAAGGTAAATTTAAGATTTAAAAGATGAAAATTATATAATAGTAATATACTTTCTTTTATAAATAAATTTATCTATTTGATTTGATATTTTGTGAAATTCTTTACTCTTAATTGAAATAATATAATTTTAATCAAAATTCTGATTTGTATTAAAAACAAAAAGTCAAAATAATATTCTAAGTATTATATTATATTATGCATTATATTATTTATAAAAATTAGATTAATCTAAATATAACAATTAAAACTTATGATTGAAATAATACAATAAGAACTTTTCATAATTAAAATTCTAATTTATATTAAAAACAAAAGTTAAAATAATAATCTGAGTATCATATTATAATTTATATATCTTATTATTTATAAAAATTAGATCAATCCAAAAATAACTTATATAAATTTAATAAATATAATACATCAGATAATTAGAGTATATCTACAATAATAAATTATTATTTCAATAATAAATAAAAATCATTATAAAATTATTTAACACAATTTAGTAAAATTCAATAAGCAATTTTAACACAAGTTTAACAAAAAATTGATTAAAAATTAATAAAAATAATGTGATTTCTCAACATAATTTCAATAAAATTTTAGTATGATTACAGGGGTATTATTTAATCAATACATTAAAATTTTTTATAATTATGATATCATTTTATTCTGTAAAAAGTAAAAAGATAAAACCATAAATATTATTATATAACCTCCTAAATTATTATTCAATTATAGTAATAAAGTTATTAAAATTAATTTATTTAAAGAGATAAACTGTTGTTTTAAAACTTTTTTTTTAAGCTTTTTAATAAACTTTAACTCTTTTTTTTTATATTAAAAGTTTTTTCTTGTTACTTTAAATATAAAATTACTTTATCATAAATTTTAATTACTTCTCTATAAGTAATTATTGGTGATAAAGAAACTTCTTTTCTTTTATTTTCTTGATTTGATAAAATTGCTTTTAAAATTTCTTCATCAGATATTATTTCATTTATAATTTCAGACTTATTATACTTAATAAATTTTTCAGTAGAAAAAGGATTATTAAAATCTAGTTTATTAATTAATACTTGAACTTCTTTTATTTTCTTTAACTATTTAAATTTAAGTAATATATCAATATCAGTTTTATCCTTATTTTAATAATTATTATTAGGTAAAATATTTGCTTTCAATTAACAATTTTCAATTATTTTATTTGTAATGTTATCCCATGCTTGTAAAATATATTTTATGTATTTTTTAATATTAATTTTAGAGGGTTTAATACTGTATTCATTAAATTTATCAAAAGTTTTAATCCAATTTTATAAATATAGCTTTCGATATTATATCTAAAATAAATTGAATTAAAATTAAATATAAATAAAGTATTTCTCACTTTAAAACTATTTATGATACCTTGATCACAAGGTTAGAGATATACAGTGATGTTTAGGAGAAGAGATTGAATAATGATATTAGTCAGGTAGTTTTATAAAAAGCATATATTATAGCATTGTTCACAAGAAAAAAAATGTTCTGGTTTTGTTTTCTCATTTTTGTATCAGTTTTTTTATGTACTTATTTTAAATTGAAATTTACATCTAACTTTTTTAGTTCTAATAGTATTCAATCAGAAGTATTCTTTTATCAATATTTTTAATAACTCTAGAATTTTCATATTTATATATAAATAAAAGTATCAGCTTTTCATTCTCTGTTTTTTTTTGTAAATAGTTTAAATTTAAATTTTTTTTTTTTTTTTTTTTTTTATTTTTTTTTTTTTTTTTTTTTTTTTTTTTTTTTTTTTTAACGATGTGGCATTATCAGTAACTTTATTAAATTTATATATAAGAAAATATAAAGTAAATCAAACTAATATTTGTTTATTAAATATCATTAATATAATTTTATTTTTTAAAACAGTCCTGTTTTATTACAATTGAATATATCTTTAGGACTATAATTTTTAATATTTGCTAGAGATTCTCTCTTATTATTTTAAAATATTTAAGTAACGTACTTATATCTTTTCTATGTATATAGTACTGTTTAAGGTTATATCATTTTTAAAGTTATTCACCTAATTACTAGACTCTTTAAACTTATTCTTCTTTAATAAATAAGCAAAACTTAAGGCTTTGGTTAAAAAATATTATCAGTAATAATAAGACTAGCTTTGAGTGCATTATTTATTTAAATTGTTAATATTTTTTTGATGAAAGAAATAAAGTTTTTTATCATGTTTCAAATTAACTTAGTATGAATTAGTATTTACAGAAAGCCAATGGTCTTCTTCTTTTAAAATATCACTTACCATACCTTCACTAACTTCATATTTATCTTTTTATTTTAAAAAAGATAATGATATTTTTTTAAACAGTTTTTTTTTGTACAACTATAAGAAATTTTCATTTTTTTTAAAGGTTTATCTTATTTATTAGTAGATTTATTAAGTTGTTTCTTTGAGTTTACTTTTGATATTATGCAAAGAAAAAAAAAGTAAAAAATAAAACATGTAAAAAAAAATCATAAAACATAAGACACAAAGTATAATATAAATATTTATTCATTGTTAATTTTATTAAAAACTAATACAGAAAACTACAAAATTATATATATATAAATCTAGTAAATTTATTTTAAGCAAAATTTTATTGTATCAAAAAAAATGTTATAAAACAATTCATTATAAATAGTGTCATTATATATATATATATTTTAACTTTAATTTATTAAACATAATATGAATTTTAATTAACAAATTCAATATAGTAAGGTTTTTTTATATTTAAAAATCTATCTAATACTAAAAATCTATTGTATTATAAAATTTATAATATCAAAATTCACTGTAAAAGAATTAATTGTATATATAATTTTAACCTTAAAATTTTAGCTTTCATCTAACTTTCTTAAAAGCAAAGATTTCTGGATTTTTTTTATCTAAATATAAAGAAAAAAATGAACAATATATTAATACAAAAAAATTAGATTAGTTTTTAAAATATTATTGAATTTTTTTATTATTTTAAATCAATTAAAATAAAATATTATACAATATAAAAAAGATCAATATTTGATTTTATCATCACATAATATAACGAATATTCATTATGTTATATCTGGATCTACTAAATAAATATTATATTATAATTGATCATAATTTTTGTGATATTATTTAGTATAGTTAATTAACTAATTTGAATGTTTAGACACTCTAATAATTTCTATTATCTAGTTTAGTTTAATAATAATTATTAAAAATACTTTAAATATTTATATAAATAATTATTTTTTTAAATATAACTTTATTTAATTTTCTTTATAAAAAAGATTTTAGAGCTTATAAAATAATAATAATTAATAATATAAATTTTCTTTAATGTTTTAAAAAAAAGAAAAAAAAATTTAAAGTAGAATCATTTAATTGATATGATAATAAAGAATGTATTAATTTTATTATAAATTGATAAAAAATAATAACAAAATTAATAATAATATATATTATTGTATTATTAATAAAAAAAATAAAAAAAATCATAAAATTATATAAATAAATATTAATAAATAAAGTTAAATTTATATTTGAAAATGAAGTTTAAAAATTTTTTTATTTTATTGATAATTAATTAATATAATCATAATATAAAGGGAGTAAACATTATAAATTAATTTAAAAACTATAATTTATATTGAATAATCTTTTTATCATTTGATTAAATTAGTAATTTTGATTATTCTAATTGAATAATATTTTATATAATGATTTTACATATAAGTTTATAAAATAATCATATAATATAAAAATTTTTTAAATTATTAAGAAATCTAAATAAATAAATAAAATTTAAATTTAGATAAATTTACTTATAAATCAGATTTTAATAAATTATGAAATAATTAGTAATAAATAAAAATTATATGATTATAACTAATTATAATATTATTAAATTAAGTTATAACTAATTGTAATTAATGATAAATAAATATTATAAAATTATAACTAGTTGTTATACTATTTTTAGATACAATTTTTTAAATCAAATAATTTTATAAATAAAATTAATTAACAAACAATAAAATATTTATAATTTAATTTTAATATTTTTATAATAAAAAATATATTCTTTTTTAATAAATGCTTTATAAATATTAAATTTATTTATATATAATTATTTTTTATTTTTTCTATATAATTACTTCTTTTATAATTATATTTTCTCTTTAATATATTAATATAAAGTTACAAATTTTTAAATATAAATAACTTTTATATAACTATATATTATTATATTATATAAAGTCAAATATAATATTTATTAAAAGTTTTTTATTTTATATAATCATATTATATAATATTTAAAATTATAAAATAAATTAAATAAGTGATAGACATATTTTTTATAAAATTTTAATATATATTTTATAACTTAAAAAAATAAAATAACTATTAATACAAATATAAATAAAAAATCTGTAAATATATATAAGTAATTTTTATATAATTTAAATAAATATCATATTATTTTTAATAAAAAAATAATTACTTAAATATTAATTAAAAAATAACTATTATTAAAATATAGTAAAAATAAAAAAATTGAGTAAAGCAGTATATAAAATTTAAATTAAAAATTATGTATATTAATTGATAAATTTATTATTAAAATAAGAAAATTTTATTAGTTTCTTCTGTAAATTTGCTTTTTTTTATCTATTTTTAGTAATAATTTGTGTATATTTTATATTATATAATATATGCACACTAAAAAATAATATGTATATATGTATATTATATACATAGATAAAGCAAATTCTCAAAGTTTACAAATATATAAATAACATTTAATTCAATTTTTAATACTTAATAAATTTAGATTTTATAAACAATAATAGTATAATTAGAATTTTATTAAATAATATAATATTATAATAAAAAGGTTTGAAGTCTATAAAGAAATTTAAATAATAAAAATAGTAAAATGTGTTAATAAATAATTTTATAATTTAAAATAAGAAAATAAATTTAAAAAAATTTTTCTAAAAAAATAATAATAAATCATTTAATATTATTATAAAAATAATAAAATGTATTTTTTTTATATAGAACTTTAAGTATAATTAAGTTAAATTTGAAAATATATAAATAAATATGTAAACAAAAACTTTAAGAACATTTTATTTAAATGAATATTTTCTCATAAATTAATAAAAATTTTAATTTATTAAGCAATCAAAATAAATTTATTTAAATTAAGAATACAATATAAAAAATTTTATATTTTGGAGAAAATAAACTTATTGATAAAGAATTCACTTAAAATTATCTATTAAAATTCTAAAAAATTAAAGTTACTAAAAATATTAAATATAAAATAATAGTAAATATATTAAAAAATAATATTAAATATATTCTAGATAATTAGATAATATTTTTAAAAGAACTTTAATTTCATTTTTATTAGATTTGTTGTTACTAAATTAGAAGGTTAATAATTTTAAGATAATTTTAAATATTAAAATATATTTTTTCTTTATATACTAATGCTAACTAGTTTATAAATAAAAACATGTAAATGAGCTTAAAAATATAAAAATAATAATTAAAAAAAATCCTATTTAGTAATAAAATAGCTTTTTGAATATTTTGTAATACAATAAAACATTAGTATAAAAATATAAGGCTAGTTTATTAAATGCAAAAAATTGAAATAAATATTTATTTAAGATAGTTTTATATAAAGAATACCATTAGCATTTTTTTGTTTTAGATGTATAATAGATAGAAATTCTATATAATATTAGAAAGCAACTTCTATAAATAATATATTATAAGGTAGATGATGGTTGTAACAGGATTATAATTCTAAGTATACTAGTATTATTGCTAAGAAATTCCTTAATATTAATATTTAGAAGGTTATAAATTAACCTTCTAATAGTTTAGAACTAAATTCTATTAAAAACCTTTAGATAATTATTAAAAGAAATGTAAAATTGAATAGGTCAAAAAACTTTAGTGAATTAGAGTTTTTTTTAAAAAAGAAGTGAGAAAATATTTCAAATAGTTTTCTAAACTTCAATATCAAAGCGTTATAAAAAGGTAAAATAATAAATAAATATCATATTAATTGTTTGTAATAAAATCTATTATATCTTAACTTTAAAATAACTTATTGTATATTTTAATTGATACTTTAGTTATGTAACTATCTCAATTTTTAAAAATTGTTATTTTTTTGCACACCATTGTAAATAAAATCTAAATAATTATAATTATAATAACATATGATTATATATAATATATTCAGAAAATAATCTTAAAGCAATTTTTTATGTTGTTTAAAACTTTATTATGATACTTTTATATTACATTCTACATAACCTAAAATATGGTCGGCTATGCACATGTGACTTTGCCCAGAACCTTTGAAGTCTAAAATAATTAATTTATTATGTATCGTAATTTGCAACTTATGTATAATGTTTGACCTTGATTTTCTAATTTAGAAGAATATTATACATAATTCAAAAATATCGAATTTGCCTTAATTGTAAAGTTCGTTCAACCGTATGCTATGTCTCCCGAATAAAATTATAGCTTTATCTTGCTATAAATTATATCAAGTAAAAAAATAATACAAAATTTACAGCTTTATCTCACTAATTGTATCAAAAAAATTATACAAATTTTACAGTTTTATTTTTTTAAAAAATTAATGATATATGATCGCAAAATGATCGACGTAGTTTTCATATAATTTAATCATCCTAATATTCATCGGAAGAGTCCGCAAAAGAAAAACTTTAAAAAGAAATAATTTACTATATTTATACTTCTATTATGAAAAATATTTGGAACGTGCTCATAGTACAAAAAAGAATTGAATAAAATGTAACCATGCAATATATAATAAAGATTACTATTATTGGAAAGTTGCTTATTAATCCTTTAAAGTCTAAAACGCATTAATCAATGCTTAATCTTCTAGAGATACGATTATGATGAGCAACTTCAGCAATTTTACTAGCTCTTTTTGATTTTCTTTGTGAATCATCAACAGTACCACCACTATATCCGTCATAACCAAGATATTCACTATTAAAGTTATTGCCTGGTTGAATTCCTGATACTTGTTGTTCTTCACGACTAGGTAAGCCATAAACACTAAATACATAAATACCACGCATCATATTTCTAAAACTCACCAAAGCATAATAAATCGTACCAATCACTAAACAAATAGTTGTGGTCAAAGAGAAACTTAAAAGACGTCTAGTATATAAATAAGGATCATTTTCACGATTATTTGGTAAATTAATGGTGATTAAACGATAAACCATATAAACTACTGAAAGCATTAATAAATTTACAACAGAGAGTAAAATATATTTGCTTTCTTTTGTGACAGAATACCATGCCATTAATAACATTATTGTCCCGATTAAAAAAATCAATACGGTTTCAATAATTTTTCCACTATATCCAATACTACGTGAAGGTATAAGTTGTATAGCATATGATCCAATGAAAAATACGTCCAACTTGATTAATGTTTGTAATATCGACAATGATACGAAAGCGTTACGAACTTGTACATCAGCGGAATATGTTTTATAATTTTCCCATCCAAACTGTTTCGACAATTTATATACTAATCCTGCTAAATATAATGAAAAGAGTCCAACTATGCCAATTATTACATATTCTAATGGTCTCATCCTGGATTTAAAATAGCGTTTGGCGTCGTCTCGTGTTGGATATTTTTGAATATCTTTTGGCACAAAATCTGCTTTATCGGTTCCTTCATCTTCTAATATAATGTGTTGATAAAGTTGTACTCCAGCATAAGCTAATGAGAGAAGGTTAAATATAACCAAAGCTATTAATTGAATTGTGTTTTTTCTCCATAACGCATCGATACATAATAATATTTGAAAGACGAGTGATAAGATAAATCTATTTGTAGATAGAAAAGAAAATTTAATTCACGCATCGAAAAAAAAAGGAGGATCTTTTATCCTGTAACTTACATCGAATGATAGATTAAATCAGCTTCAGATATACCTTTCCCTTGAGGGTCAAGTTTAAATTGGCCAACGAAATCATGATGAAAAACAATCACCATTATTTCTAATAATGTCAACGTTATTGCATATAATATTACAGATATTAATGTGATTTTCCCTAGAGTGGATAATTTTGTCATGATGAAAAAAATTTTTTTTTTTGATGAAAAAAAAAAAATAAATATTTTTTTTTACTGAAATGCCAAGTTTATGTATATTTATATTAATAAATTAGTATTGCTTTATTTGGTTTAGGTGATGGCTGTGAATTCCTTATTGATAATTTCATCACGTTTCGTCACAAGTGCTTCCTTTTACACCTTTACCCGGCTAAATAAAATGAATTTATTTAAATTTAGATATTCGGGTTACATACACTATTATTCCAAATTTATAGGATCTACTGATTGCGTTATTATAATAATAGTATTCAACCATTATTAGTAATAACAATAAATGAATAAAAAACTAATAAATTAAGTAAAAAAATAACAACTTTTCTTTGAATAAAGAAATAACAAGTATTAAAAAAATTTAATTAATATATTATAGAATAAATAAACAATAATTTGAATTTAACCCATAAAGAGAAGGAACTTAAAAAAAAATTTCAATTCTATTGTAGATCATGATGCTTGTCAATCATTGCCCTAACTTGTTTGGTTTTTGAATTTAACCAAGTTATACCCATCATTAATTGTAGATAACAAAATCTACCATTTAATTATAAGAGTAAATTTATTCATCGCAGACGCGATATCATCGCCTCCTTTTTGTCACCCGTGTAATGTCACATCCCTCTCTCTTTTTTCATTTTTCATATATATTCTGGGAACTAGAATTTTTTTTCATGTGTGAACCCTATTTGCATTGGTTAGTGTCACATGGTTTAAAGGTTAGGGTTAGGGTTAGGGTTGGTGTGTATATATATAAGCGATGTATAAGAAGTACCCCCGCGATGAATAAATTTACTCTAATTATAATAATACTTTTATAAGTAAATTTTGAAATTAAAAAAAATATTAATAAAATCTTTTTTACTTAAGATAATTGATATTTAATAAAAATTATTTTATATTAATTTATAATTATTATATTTTTTAATTTTCTTTATAATTTAATTGGATATTTTTTTAAAGGTACAAAATTATATATTAATTATCAATTAAATTATTATATTAATTTTTAACATTATAAATACTTTATTAATAAATTATAATAAAATTTAAATAAGTAAATATAAAATTTATTATTTCTTGTAGATTTATTATTATATTTTTAATATAAAATATTTTACTGTAATAGTAATTATTATTGTAAGTAAATTATTTATATATAAATTATGTATAAAAAATAAAAATTAATAAATATATGTACTTTTAATCTTTAATATTTATAAAATAATTAAATTATATATTTAATCTAACTTTTATGAATTAAATATTATATATACAAATAATTATATATACTAATAAAATTTTCATATTTTATTTTACAATTAATAAAAAATTTTATTATATTAATATTATATATTATTTTATAATATAAAATGTATTAATACTTTTTTTATCTTATTATAATTAATATAGTAAAATGAATTGATATTTTAAGTTATAAAAATATGATATTTTTAAATAATATTAATTTAATATCAGATTGAATTAGTAATAATATTACAATTATATTTTAGCAATAATCAAATTTATATAATAAATCTCTCTTTACTATATTTTTTTAATTAGCTTTTTAATTTAATATAAGTTTTACTTTATATCAATAATACTATATAATTAATAAAATATTATTTTGATATTATTTTAATATTAAAATAATAACAATATAAGAAACTTAAATATTAATATAATTAAAATTTAATTAATAAAATATTAAATCTTTTATAGAAATAATATAATAATTATTGGTAAAGTATTGATAAAATATTAAAAATAAATACAAATATTATTTTATTATATATATTTAATATTATTTAATTATAAATTTAATAAATTTAATATTTTATTTTAAATAACTTTTAAAAAAAATTTGGATTATTTATTGATAAAAAAGAAAAACAAAATATTGAAATATTACTTTATGATTAATAATATTAAATAAATTAAAATTATATTATAGTTAATTATATTATTATAATAATATAAGTTTAATATTTTATTCTAATTATTTATATAAAAGGTTTAAATATTTTTGTATAAAAAATTATATATTAGATTTTAAAATTATAAAGAAAATATTTATAATTGTATAAAAAATATATTCAAATTGTAATATATTAGAGAACTTTTAATATATTTTTAATATAAAAGCAATTTTTTTAAAATTTTATTACTAATTTACATCTAATAAATAAAAATTAATATAGTATAATATAAGATACTATAATGTAAATTACTGTTAATTTTAACATTTTATGTTAAATCAAAAACTTTAATTATTTATTATTAAAAATATTTATTAAATTATGTTATATAAAACAGACTATAATAAAACCAAACAAAGTAAACATTGGTATTACCAAAGATTTCAGAGATCAAAATTTAGTTATTTGTAATATGATTATTCCATTTGTGATATATAGAATTATCCCTATATAAAAATAATAATATGAAACTCATTTACATCAAGTCTACTATAAAACTAAAGAATTACAGCATCATTAGAAGTATTCTAAAAAAGAAACAAGATGAAAAAATTGCTTCTTATATTTTTAAAATAAATGATACTTAAACACTAGAAACTTATCTAAGAAAAGAAGAAATTACTTATGAAATTTACCATAAAGAAAAAAAAATAATAAATGTTGAAAAAGAAAGTATCATGATGATGCATTATTACCTATTAAAAAGTAAAAATCTTTAAAAGGAAAATAAATACTATTTTCTTTGATAATTTCAATTTATACAGAGAAAAATAACTTTAAATTACTTTCTTATTTTCAATCAAAATCATTTTTTAGTTTTTTTAACTTCAATTTAAGCAGTTAGTTGAGTCTACTATTTCTTTTTCTATTTAACTTCCCTTTTAAGTCTTTGAATTTTATTTAATTCTTGTTTCTGCTTATTATGCCAATTTTTTGAAACTTCTAAAACTTCTAAATGAGAATTGATTTCTTCCATAATATTGGATAATTGCTGTTTTAATCTGCCAACATAATTCTGTGCCATTATTTCTATTATGGTTGGAGTTTTGACTGGTTCTTTTTTCCTTAAATCACAAAAACAATCTATTCTGTTTTTCATAATTCTACCAAAATTATTACAATATAGCAAAGTATCATCATTAAGAGCTTTTTTACACTCAACACAAATATAAGCAATGTTATTGTAATCATTATTGCTTGTATTGTAAAATACTATTTTGTAAATAGCAGTTAAACTCCTTTTTCTTTCAAAAGAACAAAAATTACAATGCTATTTATCTCCTCTTCTTAACTCATTAACTTGATATTCTAATTTTATGCTATTTATTCTTTTGCAAGATATAGATTTCAAATTTTTCTTGAGTTATTGCTTTTACTTGACTAACTTTATTATTTACTTTGTTAATTAGAAACCTAAATTTTCCTTCTTTTTTTGATAAAGATGATAATTCTTAAAGTTGCTTACTAGATAAATATCTCTGTTATGTTACAATTTTTCTAATATTTCTATTTTTCTAAAAGTTTTTTTTAAGTTGTCATCTTTTTCTTTGCTTTATCTTATTCTTCACTATTTAATCACTTCAAGAGCTTCTAAATGGTAGTCAGATGTTTTCTCCTCTAATTCTAATGCTTCTTCTAATTGTTAAACTTCCTCTGCTTGACTTTTTAATTCCTCTTTATAATCTCTCTTTTGTTGATTTAAATGACTATTTAAATTTCTTATTCTAGAATAGCTTCTAGCATAACTACCATCTAATTCATTTGAATAATCAATAAACTCTTCTAATATTTCTTTAATTATAATATTATCAAATCAAACTCTTTTATAGTTTTTGGCTCATTCTCTAGTTTCATTATGATCTACTGCTATTCTTAGTTTATCTTTATCCATTCACTTTTTATTTAGTTTCTTATATTATCATGTTCCCTTAGAAGCATACATACTAATTTCACCCTTTTTATCAAGAGACTGATCAATAATGTATCAGATTTTTAGTTTAAGATTTTCTTTTTTATCTGCTAATTGCTTCTTTAAATTTTCATTTTCTTCTAATAGTTCTTTATTTACTTTTTTTGTGCTTCTATGATGTTTATCATAGTTTTACTTTTTTTTTTTATTCTTTTAATATATTTATATTCTTTTTATGAGAGTATATTAAGTATATAAATTATTTTAGTACTTTTTACTTTAAAGCTAACAATATTTGTTAAAAGATTAAATTTAATGACAGTAAAGGGTAGAGTTCCGGACGAGTCGAGTCAACTCACGAGTCAGATAAACTGAGTCGAGTTTAAATTGAGTCGAGTTTATGTTTTTTTGACTCGATGATTTGTGAGTCAAGTCAAATTCAAGTCGAGTTAAATATTTAACTCGACTCGATTTAAACTCGACTTGATTCGAGTTGACTCGA
>CAJVPP010002544.1:0-14458 GCA_910592005.1 Funneliformis mosseae
AACTATAATTGATCAGCTATTAAATAAAAAAAAATCAGATGATTTTTATTGAAAATTAGTAAACATTTATATAACTTAAAGATCTTTAATTTTATTATAAATTATTAAGTAAAATTTATAAAATCCGGTAATTTATTGTAAGGTAGTGTATCAGCAAAGCTATATAGTTGTTAGAGATACAACTTAATATAACATATTAAAATGGTTACAGAATCCCAAATTTTATCTTACTAATAAAAAATATAACTTTGAGAATATCATCAAATTTTCAGACTATATGAAATATAGGAGTAAATTAGTAGAAATAGAAAGAATATGTAATTCATTGCTATCAGAATTATCTATACTATATTTATGAAAAGAATGTTACCATAAATTTCTCAGATTTAGATAATAATAATGAATAAATATGCTAAATTTTTCAGATTAGTGTCAAGTTATAATGCATATTGGTATGTGTGACATAAATTAATATATTTTTAATTCTCATTAAAATATGTATAATGTAATAAGTGATATATCACAAATCATCTGTAACTCTGTATGACTGTTTATGCAATACCCTCTTAATCTATCAATCTGTGTAGTAAATTGGTTTTTTCATTCTAAAAAAATTTATTTTTTTGAAAAAGCTGGCATTTATTTATGAGTTTATTTCCTTTAAAGCTATAGACTATTTTTATTAAATTTTGAGTATATTTATATAATGTTACTAGGTTTTTATTACTGAGCAATCAGGTGAGTGAAAAAAGTTTGTATATACATTATTCCTAATGCCTTTGTAAATGTTAAGATCTTTAATGCACATTCCGCATATCTTTTATAAAATTTTAACGTAAAGTACTTTGCATATTTTCTCTTATCTCTTTTTCAATATGAATGTGAATTTAGAAAAATAAAATATAAGGTAATGGTAGTATTTAAAGAGGCAATATAGGTAATTTTTAGCTTTTTATCATTTATTTTGCATTATTTCAGTATATTAATGTTATTTTATATTTTAAACTAACTATATAAATATATCTACTATAATATATAATAAGATTTATAAATTCTTGACAACTGCTGAGAAACGTTAAATAAATACTACATCTATTATTTATTTTGAAATGAAAGAAAACTTCTGGGTTTCTTAAACAGAATTAAAATCAATAGTGTTTTATATTAATTAGTGGAAGTTTGCTTGGAAAAATGCTTCTTTATTGAGGTCATAACAGTAGTCGTGAAAAATTCTTAGACAATATTGATAGTATTACATGAATGACCAAAATCTTATGCTATTTCATTGGCATATAAGGCATTCTGTTTAAGTAATAAGTCAGCCTTGTCTGAGAATAAGTTCCAATGTAGAAGAGTTATTTTGTTATAAAGAAATATTTGTTTTGTGATTTTATGCTGTTTTAAAGAAGTGTTGAAAGAATATGTAAAAAGAATATTTTTGAATAAAGTAATGGATAGAGGTAGTCTATAGTATATAGGAAGAATGAATTATTGAAAATGTTAAATAAGATAAGTTCATATGTTAAGTTTATAGAAACAAAATGTAATCTAAATGAGAATAGCTTAAGGTTGAGGCTGATCTAAAGGTAGCAGGATAAGTCAAGAGAAAAAGGGTAATGATGTAAATAAAATCTAAGTCAATAATCTAATGAAGAAAGCTTTGTAAAATTCTTTGACATTTAAAACGATAATTTTTTGAGATATCAATATTGAAATAATTCATTAAGATAACGTGAAAATTATTTCTGTGACTTTGAATTAAAATATCCATAAATTTCTTTTCTATATCTGAATGAATGTTTGTCTTTATAGGTAGCAAAAAGGTAAACTTGAATAATAAGTAATTTGACTTTCTTTTATATTAGATATTTACGTATAAAATTTGATCAAAAAAACCCTGTTGATTAAAAATATGTTTACATAAATCATTTTGAATTATAAGACTAACTCCTTAGCAATTGTGTTTTTTATTTTGTTGTGAAAAAAAATTTATAAAGTTTGTTATGATTATTATTGTTAAGATGTTTAGCATGATTCTATATAAAGTGTATTTTACTGAGTCTCATAATGTCAAAATTATAAGTTAGTGAAAAAGAATTCTATTTGTTATAATTTGATATCAGAAGAACAGTTTCTAATATTATGTGTAATGATAGAAAAAAATTTTGAGTTATGATTAAATGCTGGTAAGAATGTGTTTGAATTATAATTATTATTATTAGTAGTACACAATAACATTGTTCCTATAATATTATATTTTTATTTTAGTTTATCATTTATGGGAGTTAGTTATAGGTGTGATTTAGGCAATCGTAGAGATAACTGATTAAAGATATAAACTAAAAGTAAGTATCAGTTCTTATATTTAATCCATGTGAGCTAAGAGGATATTACTGTCATTTGAATGTGTTAAAATTTTAACATTATTATCTGTGTCTATAGGCTTATACTTTAATATAAAGATTTTTGATTGTAAGTTAGGGTTGATGATTTGGAGTTTCTTTGATGTTCTGTTGTCCAGTGAGAACCGTTTTATCAATGCCATCATCTGATATTTTTGTAAAAATTCAAGTTTTGAGAAACGATAGTTGATATTACTAGAGTTCTGAATGAATCGAGTCGAGTTGAGTTTAAAGATCAACTCTATTCAACTCTCTTTTTTTGAATTGAGTCAAGTTAAATTTATTTTATAAAATCTTTCAATTTAATTTGATTCGAGTTATATAAATTTTAAACTTGATTCAATTTAATTCGACTCGATATTAACTCGATTCGATTTTGAAAAAAAAATAATAATAAAAAATGAAAAGATTGGAAGGGGAAAGCGAACAATTTGGATCATCATTCTTCTTGAATGATTTTTGTATCGTTTAAGTCAAATGATTTCTTATCATTCTTCTTGAATGATTTTTATGTCGTTCAAGTCAAACGATTCCTTATTGTTCTTCTTGAATGATATTTGTATTGTTTAAGTCGAACGATTCTTTATCATTCTTCTTGAACAATTTTTTTATCATTCAAGTCAACTTGAGTCAAGTTGAATCAAGTCGAGTTTAAATCAAGTAGAGTTAAATATTTAACTCGACTTAAATTTGGCTTGACTCGCAAATCATTAAGTCAAAAAAATATAAACTCAACTTGATTTGAACTCAACTCAGCTTATCTGACTCGTGAGTTAACTTGACTCGTCTAGAACTCTAGATATTACCTTGATTACATTTTAGAATTATAACTTCTTCTTTAATATCGTTGAATAAATCAGAGAACACTTTAAATTTATTTTCAAGTTTTTTGACTTTTTTGTTTAATGTGAAGATAGTTTCGCTAGTATCAGAAAAGGATGCAGATCTATTTTGGGCATTGTTAGAAGGTGATTTATTATTAGTTAGTAGTTTAGTGTAAGCAGTTTTAACATATATTATATTATTATGATTATTAATTGATATTCGAAAATGTGATGATCTATACTGTTTAGATTTGAAGCATTCGTATAAGGGTTTATATAGATTAGTAAAAATTCTCTTAGAATAATCTTTAAATTCGTAATCTGAAGGTTCACATTTTCTATAGTGTTTATCTGCAGAATCTATTTAGTATAATACATTTCCTTTGAATTTATGGTATTGAGCAACTGCAGCATCTAAATCTTCGATAGTAACAAAATTAATAAATGTATAAGATCTTAATCAGTATTATTAGTCTCTTAGAATAAAACATGATTTAGCTTTGATTTGAGTTAAGAAATTATATAATAATCATTGATTAGTATTGAGTGGTAGACCAATAAGTTTGAGCTTGAATTGTTATCTTAGTGTTATTTGTATGAGATCAAGATCAGTAAATTCTGCTTTTAAAATGAACTCTAAAAAGAAAATGAACTAAGTATTATTATAAAATTATTTGATGACATTCTCACTTTTATAGACAATGAAGGTAATTTGCCAGGGTCCTTTGACGATTAAGAAAAAATGGGTAATCATTTTAAATTTAGCGAAAAAATTTTGTATTACTTCAGATTTACTATAAAAAAAAGGAATATCTGATACTTTGATAGTACGACCTTTTTTTGCATCTAATTTTAACTGTTTGGCATTAAGATCAGTGATTAAAAGATTAGGTTATGTTGTGTTTCTTACACTTTTGTGATAACATATGTGAAGTGGTCTAAACTGCCGAAATAGATGATGAATTTTCTATTTTTGGAAAGGTAATTAGATTTTTGAAAGCTATTAAAGTTGATAAATAATACATTGATAAAATTGCATTTTTCAGCGATAGATTTTTCTTTTATATCTATCGCATTATCAGTGACATAAAATTGAGTGGATGCAGTAATTATGTTGAATTATCAATCAATTACATTCTTATTAGAAGTCGAAGCTTCAGCTTTGTCCATTTCATCTAACTAAGTTTGTTTATTTTTCCTTTAGAGATAGAAGAAATGTTTATTAGTTTTGATTCACTAGTATTGTTTATTTGTTTTACATGTATAGAATCTTTTGTTGTTTAAAGAAGAATAGTTGAATTATTTTTGTAGTGTTAAAAGTTAAAGGAATATTGTTATCTATTTCTATATTTAAAGTTTTAGTTGTACTTTCGTTAGTACTATTAGAAGGTATTTGGTTATTATTGGTAATAATAAGAATAATATTCTCAATAACTTTGTTAATAATTTTTGAAGAAGAAGTTTTCATATTTTCTATAATAATTTTTTGTTTTTTGTTGTTTGTCAAGAGAGTTTCTAATAAAGTTTGTTTATTTAACTCTGAAGTAGAGTTTGCAAACTGTTCACTATTATTTCTTTGTATTATTTATTTATTTTTGTTATAAGGTTGTAAGTTATTTTGAATATAGTTTTTTGTTTTAGTTTCTGGCATGATAGTTACAGATAAGAGTTCTACTTGATTGGACTAATAGATAATGAGATATTTTAAGAAGAATGATCAAATATAATTTTATAAATCATTACTAAACAGAGCTGTAATTCCTTAATACAAATTAGCGATTGACTAGTTAAAATTATAAAAAATGACGAAAACTATCGTAATGATGAAACTGATGATAACGCTATTAACGAATTTGAAAAAACTCTTTTCTCGCTCTCTCTCACAATACCCAAAAAATTAGAAAAAACAAAAATTTTATTTTTCAAAGAAAAATTATTTTTATATTAAAAACTTTATTCATACAATATGTCTCTTGATATTTTTAAAAACCTTTTCACTAAAGAAGTCTTAGACTTTCAAAAACTTAAAAAATTACATTACACCTGAACTTGAAAAAAGAGACTTTGCTATTATGGAATTTCTCTCATATGAAACACCAGAAGTTTTTTGGCTAGTTAGAAAACTAAATGAAGAATACCTTAAAGTTTTCCCAGCAGAATGCACTGCTCAAGAAACATTTCTTAATAATAATTTTATAGACAACCTTGCGAGATCTTGTGCTTACAATATTCACAAAACTGGAATGAGTGACCATGGAACACATAACATAGAACATATTATCTCAAATACAATCGAGACTGTTCTTCTTGCTAACGAAAATGATAACATTATCTCAACTTTCGACAATGAGAAAATAAACTCAAAAATAGACACGCTTAATGATGATGACATGCTTACAGATTCAAATAGTACATGATATAATAATCTTCCTTCGTCATTAATGTTCTCTCAAGTACAACAATCTTCTTCCAATAATCACAATAAACAGTTATTTATCAATTACAATAAACCTAATAATAAACAAACTTATGCGTCTATTATACAACAAAACAGTAATAACAATATTTCAGACGCGTCTGTGAAATATAAACACAAAAATAACAATATTGACGCGTCCTTACACAACCCAATCAACAACAACAACAAACAAAAACCAAAGTTACACGAAAAGGATCTTTGTCATACTTTAAGTAATTCTTCTCACGTGACTCAACTTAATACAAAAGAAAATGTTTTCGTGTCAATCTTAGCTTTTACTATGCCAGGTGATACTAGAATGGACAAATTAAACCTTATATCCTCTATCTTTTCTCAAAAACCTGGATTTGTTAATATTGACTGAAAATTTCACAATGGAAACGCAAATATTTTCATAGAATTCAATAATAGAAAACTCTTATTAGATGCTATAGACGATGCCTTGACAAATCACCCTGAGCTTCCATTCAACCTAATAAATGAGACTCCTTTATTAAATCTCCATCACAACAATCTCACTTACAAACTAAAAACCATCCCTAGCAATATTACTAAAAATTATATAAACAGAGCTCTTTCTTATTTTGGCTCAATCGCTTTCATCTTGGATCAATACAAAAATCAATACTCCTCTTCACGTGATGTCATCATCACATTTGATAAAGTCAGAAAACCACATCAGTTGAATATGGCTTGAATGCATAACATAAATGGACAAGTTATCAGATGTACACATATTGATACTTCGTTAGATGAATTAAAAGAAAGGAACCGTTATGTAGCTGGTTTTAAGGGTTTTATGAATAAAACTACACCAGCTGATGCCTTTCATACTCTTAGAGTCTTTAATGCTAGATCTTGTTATTTTCACAACAACATAGCCTACGCTGCCTTTGCATCTAAAGAAGATATGAACTCTGCGTGTTCACAAAGAATTATACATAATGGATACAAACTAGATGAAAGACCTAAAGTCCTTAACCATTCTTACACACAAGATGAATTAGCACACTCATCTGTTACTACTCATAGGTCCCCTTTTAACAATCACCAAAGAAACAGGTGCCCCTCATTCAATAACAATCTAAATAAAGGGAAAGGCAAGGATGCTGATTACACAATTCCTACCGCACAATATATTGAAACTCCTCCCAATAGTACTTCTAATCCACTAGACTTAATTTTAGCCAAACTCCAAGAACTAGACTCAATAAAATCTCATTTGGCAAAATTAGATTCTCAGATCCTCGCTTTTACTAATCATGATGGATCTATAGCTCGTCGCTTATAATATTCTTCACACTAGGCAAATCACAGTTAACAAGTATTTCTACTGATAACTGGAATACTCACAATACTAATATAGATATTACCTCTTTCTTGAACAATCAAGTTTCCCAATTCTATAATAATAGACAAAACGAGATTAATAAGATAGATAAAGACCTTATACAATTAGACGACAACAAATGCAACAACATAATCAAAGGAGATACAATAACTTTTGCTACACATAATATACGAGATATCAACAACATAACGGATCCAATTAAATCTTCTCAAATAATGGAACATTTTAAACACAATAGTGTTGACTTTGTCAGTCTCACAGAAACTCATCACAAATCAGCGATTTTTTACAAACACAAACAGGATCAATAATACACAAGTTTTTGGAACCAACCTGATCCACTACAATCTTTTGCAGGGGTGCTTTACTAGTTTCAAAAAAAATGGGACAAATACATTGTTTCCTCATTCACATTAGACTCACGCTTACTCTATGTAGACTTAATTTTAAAAGGACACATTAAACTTAGAATAATCAGCTGCTACATGCATGCTAATGTGACTGATGCCAAATATAAACATGATCGTAGACTTCTACAAAGACAGATTCTCAATATATTAGATGAATGTAACAAACAGCAATACCATACAATTGTAATGGGAGATTTCAATATCAACATAGATAATTACTATGAGCGTTTACAACTAAATAAAAATCTTGGATGGCGTTTCAACTTAGTAGAAGGATTTTCGCATAGAAATTATACAGACCTATAGTTATTATGCAATGATGATATCCTTCCAACCTTTTTCCCACCAAAAAGCACCAAAAAAAATTATACTCCTAAGAGACTAAATGGCATTTTTTGCTTATCAGGCTTCTTTGCTGACCTTTTTTATTGTGGAGTTTCAAAACCTCTCATTTATCAATCAGACCACAAGATTGTTACATCATACTTTGCCAACCCTATTAAAAGAAAAGAAGCTCTAGCAAGACGTCATAAATCAAAGAGAAAAAAATTCAACTTCACTATAATGATCGCACAGAAATGGAAATTCTTTGCAGAAGCTACAGACATACAATTCAAACAATACAACATGAACAAATTGCTTTTACTATCCACATCTCACCATAATATGAACCAGATATGGGAATAACTTAGAAATGCCATCTTATCAGCTGCCATCAAATCCATCCCCTATAAATGGATTTTTGTGGATCAAAAAGCTCCTAAACTAAAAGAATTAGTAACTTACTACGATTACATGAAATTAATTAATAAAATAGTAATAAAATTTAGAGCCGCTAAGGTGAATTTAAGAACTTGGCCTTTAGAAGATGAATGGAATGCTGATTTAGATATTATCAACAAAGTTACTTCCTCTGCTAAACTAACTATGACCCCTTTACCAAATATACTCACTGATACTAACGTTAAAGAAATTAGAAAATTGTTACTGAAATTTTACCACAATTTAAAAGCGCTTTCTAGAATTGAAGAAACTAATATCTCCAACCATAGAATCAAACACTTCATAGATCAACGCTGTTTACAATACGAATCAAATCCAGGTAAAATGATTCAGTCAGCACTAGAAAGATCAAAGAAAACCATTGTACTGGATCGCCTTATAATTAAGGACATAGATGGAAAGTGAGCATTAATCAACGATCTGCACCTTATCAAAGAACAAGTTAACAAACATTTTCAAAACTTTGCCATTCCTGATTCACCTGTTACTTCTCTATTCGGAAGATGGATCGATCAATACCAACCAAAAGAATACATTGATGAAAGTTGGTTCTCTAACTTAATGCAACCACCTACTATTGAAGAATTATCTTCAGTAATCTCACAACTTCTGAATGATAAAGCCGCTGGTCCTTCAGGAATTCATAACGAGATAATTAAACACTTAGGATACAATACCCATAAGCTACTCTGGAAACTGATCAAAATGTGTTTTGAAATTAATGATATACCATCAGAATGGAAAATAGCACATGTGTATCCTATACCCAAATCAATGGATTGGGACTGTGATATAACAAAAACTCATCCTATCACTTTACTAAATACCACAAGAAAAGTTTTTGTTAAAATTATTACTAATCGTCTTTCTCGAATACTTGCTAAACACAATGTCCTAAAAGGAAACAATTACGCTGGTCTTCCTAGAGGATCAACAGAAGACCCAATCAAAATAATGAATTTGATAATTGAAGATGCTGTTAAAAACAAGAAAGATTTATGGATCCTTTTGCAAAATTTATCTAAAGCTTACGATAGAGTAGATCTTAACATTCTCAAATTGGCACTTAGAAGAATAAAAATTTCAGAGAACTGCATTTCCAGTATTATCAACCTGTTCACAAATAGGAAAAACACTATTCTCACTCAAGATAGACTTTCTGATTACTATGATGTCAAAATCGGCATCGACCAAGGGGAAGTTATTTCACCCCTACTATGGTGCATTTATTTTGATCCTCTCTTGTGTAAAATAGATAGTTTAAAAAAAGGGTATACTATAAAATATTCTTGGATTTTTAATGTTAAAGATATGTCTACATCTTCTTTATCAGCACAAGTTTCTGCTTTAGGCTATATGGATGATTCAAACTGGCTTGCACACTCAAAAAAAGACTTGGAAGACATACTTGAAGTAGTTGATGAATTCTACACCCTTACTAAAGCTGCTATCAACAAATCAAAGTCACAATTACTAACAAATACTGTTATAACGTCACAATCAATACCCATCAAATTTGGATCCAGTTTAATTAATATTAAACCAGAATTCAGCTTAGTTCAGTTCTTGGGGGTTTGGATTAATATCTTTAATTCTAAAAATTTTGTTAAAAAACAAACCAAAGAAACCATCACCAAATTCACCACAATTCTCAAAACAAAACCATTCACTGACAAACAAATTATTTATATTCTCAACATAGTACTCTTCCCGTTATTAGAATATCGGTTACAGACTACTCCACTTTCCTTCAATGAATGTCATAGAATCGCTACCCCTCTAAGAAGGATGGTCAAACACAACTCATTAATGACCTCTACTACTCCCGATTGTTTATTCAAAGGTAGTGTCTTCTACAACCTAAATGATCTATGGACACAACAGCTAAAATCATATTCTACAGCACTCCTTTACCAATTTAATTCAAATTCAATCTATAAACACATATCAACTATTCGACTATTCCAATTGCAATCCTAATACTCACTATGTGTCTCTCCACTGAAAAAATGGAACAAAAGATTCGATACTAAATCTTGTAGAAACATTATTGGAGCGACTTTGAGCTTATTAAATCATGATAATATAGGAATCTCTATAGTTACAAATCAATTTTTAGCTAACGAGATCAAAGGAGGCACAATGTTCTTAAACCTCATACTCAATACCGATGAATTAAAGAAACATAGTAATATCCTCACAAGTACTCATTTTTGTTTATAGATCAATTCTTGGATATCAATAGTTCTCATCTACTAAATTGGAGAGAAATTACTCAAAGAAATATATATGATCACATTCCCACCGCTCACACCCCCAACTTATATTATAAAATAGAAAAGAAATTATTAGATAGCGCAGATAATAGATTAGTATATAGTTCTTTTAGATTAAATAGTATTAATAATAGTTATATAGATAGACCTAGTATAGAAATTAATTTAGATGATTTAAAAAAAGAATTTGTGACTATTCACCACCCCGTTTTGGATGTAACTATCATAGGAAGAATCTTCAAAAAACTGAAAAAATCAAAATAACATTCTCGTTCAACACTTCACAAAAGCTAACCCTATGCAGACATTAATCAAGACTACAATAATAGATCAATTGTTCAATGTTCTGGCTGTAATTTAAATGATGATGCTCTATTAAATTTTTGCAAAAAACTACCTAACCACTTAAGGAAAATTTTTGGCAGACCTATCACTTATGCCATTTGTATCAAAGGTTACAATACTCTCACTGCCATTGTTGTAAAAAGAATTTGTATAGCTCATCCAATTAAAAAGACATCATTCATTATAAAACAGACTCCTGAACTACATTGCATCTCATCATTACCAACTGTTGAGGAAAAATACTATTAGTAAACCTGTTTCATCTACAACAACTCATACAGCTGATAGATACAATGAATGCCCAACTCAGCTAATAAATGTTTCACTCATTAGAAAATGTGTAAATGATATTTAATATTAGGATGAGCTCATTAACCTATCCCACTCATGCAAAGATATTAACACACCTAATTTTTATACTGATGGCTCTCTTTCTAATCCAACCTCAGAAGAATGCAAAATAGGACTAGGATGGATTTGTTCAGATTTATCACATAACTACGTAAATTCTTTTAATGCTGCAGTAGTGCATCACCCATCATCCACAAGAGCTAAAATATTTGCCTTATTTACTGCTCTACTCGTTTGTCCTAAACTATCTTCACCAACAATATACTTAGATAGTCAAGCTATTATTGATGGTTACTATAATTTTTGCCTAAATCATAACTTTACAATTAGGACTCGTGAGAAAGTACCTAATTATACTATGTGGATTCTAGTCAACCATGTAATTAACGTATTGAAACTTAATATTAAGTTAATTAAAGTAAAAGGTCACTCAGGGGATCATTATAATGATATAGCTGACAACTTAGCAAAAGCTGGATATTCTAAATTGCCTTTAATATTGGATCTTACAACTTGCGACGATTTACAACTTCTTCTCAGCTTTAACCAAATTCCTGTTGAATCTTCAACTAGAAAACTATGGAAAAACCCAATAAGGCTAAACAATTTTCAATATTTCTGGACCTCAACAGAAATTCACAATTAATCCAACAAACCCATTCTTCTGAAATTCATTGGCCAACCTCTTTTTCAGCTTTTTATTCAAATATGGGAGATGCTTCAGCCGCTACCTCATTTTTTCAAAGACAAAGAAAAGGCTTCAAAATAAAATCTCTAACTGATGAACTACCCACAATAGATAAACTCTCAGTAAGAAGACCTGATTTATACAAAGATTGGCTTTTACATCTATTGTAAATTAAATAAAGAAGACTATAATCATTTGTGAACATGCCCTAGTAGAATACAGAATATCAAAAATGTCTGTTCATCTACCTTCAATTTCCTCGACAGTCAGGTTTTAGACAAAATTGGAAAAAATGAAAATAAGATTGAGTTCTATTATACCATCAGACATCAGCTTATAGACCTATTAGATCCTTCACTAAATATAACCTCTTGTATACACTTGGCCAAAGGAATCATTCCTAATAAAATTCTGTTACCCCTCAAAGAGCTGTTCTCTCATTCCAACTCAGCAAGTCTCCTTGTAAACACTTCTAATTTTCTCACTAATGCTTTCCATGATGATATTTGGGCTCCCAGATGTAAGAAAATGATTCAGGAAGAGAGGAAAAATGGCATCTCTATAAGACTGAAAAAGAAGAAGGTCAAGATCAAACGTCCTGCATATATGAAATCTCTAAATAACAATATATCAAATAGTTGGATTATTTGGTATCATTCAGCTATGAAATTTGGTTTTTCTTGATCCGATTTCCTAAATAGGTACTGACAGTTTCATTTGAATATCTTGTTGACGATCTAATCATCAAATATGGATTTTTTGGTTTTTTTTGAGGGATATTCCGGTGATTGGTCAATCTAAACGGGTTTGTAACAGAATCACGAGGGATAGTCATAGTTTAATTTTTTATTGTTTTTACTTTTTATTTTTGGTTTTTCTTTATCATTAATTCAATTTGTAATGTTATAACATAAATATAATAAACTTATAACAGTACCACATCGTTAAAAAAAAAAAAAAAAAAAAAAAAAAAAAAAAAAAAACGCTATTAACGAATTTGAAAAACGCCATTAACGAAATTGGAAATTGACTCTTTCTTGCTCTCTACAATACCCAAAAATTTAAAAAAAACAAAAATTTTATTTTTTAAAGAAAAATTATTTTTTTATTAAAATTTTATTCATACAATATGTCTCTTGATATTTTTAAAAACCTTTTTACTAAAGAAGTCTTAGACTTTCAAAAACTAAAAAATTACATTACGCCTGAATTTGAAAAAAGAGACTTTGCTATTGCAGAGTTTCTCTCTTACAAAACACCAGAAGTTTTTTGGTTAGTTAGAAAACTAAACGAAGAATACCTTAAAGCTTTCCCAGCAGAACGTACTGCTCAAGAAATATTTCTTAATAATAATTTCATAGACAACCTGGCGAGGTCTTGTGCTTATAACATTCATGAAACTGGAACGAGCAACCATGAAATCCATAATACAAAAATTATTATTTCAAATACAATTGAAACGGCTCTTCCTACTAACGAAAATGAAGATATCATTTCAACTATAGACGAAGAAAAATTAAACTCACAAATGGATACATTCAATGACAATGATATGCTTACAGATATAAATATTACAAGACATACCAATCTTCCTTCGTCGTTAATGTCTTCTAATACACAACAACCTTCCTCCAAAAATCAAAACAAACTGTCGCCAAACAATCAAAACAAAAAAAGTAATAAACAAACCTACGCGTCTATCTTATAACAAAATAAAAATAATAATATTTCAGACGCGTCTGCAGATCTCATCCACAATAATAACAATATTGACGCGTCAGTACACAATCCAATCAACAACAACAAACAAAAATAACAGTTACACAAAAAAGATCTTTGTCATACTTTAAAAAATTCTTCTCACGTGACTCAACCTAACAAAAAAGGAAATGTTTTCGCGTCATTATTAGCTTTTGCTATGTCAGAAGATACTAGAATAGACAAATTGAATTTCCTATCTTCTATTTTTTCCCACAAATCTGGTTTCGTAAACATAGACTGGAAATTTCACAATGGTAATGCAAACATCTTTATTGAATTTAACAATAGAAAATTTTTATTAGACGCTATAGACGATGCTTTGATGAATCACCCAAAGCTTCCATTCAATCTAATTAATGAGACTCCTTCTATGAATCTCCATCACAACAATCTTACTTACAAATTAAAAACAGTCCTTAGCAATATTACACAGAATCATATCAATATAGCTCTGTCCTATTTTGGTTCAATTACTTCCATAGTAGACCAATATAGAAATCAATACTCTTCATCACATAACGTCATCATCACGTTTGATAAAGTAAAAAAACCACATCAGTTAAATACAGCTTGAGCACATAACATAAATGGATAGATTATAAGATGCGCACATATTAACACTTTAATAGAAAAACTAAAAGATAGAAATTGTTTCGTAGCTGGTTTTAAAGGTTTTATGAATAAAACTACACTAGCTGAGACCTTCCGTATCTTAAGAGCTTTCAATGCTCGATCATGTTATTTTCATAATAATATCACCTATGCTACTTTTGCATCTGAAGAAGATA
>CAJVPP010002545.1:0-14455 GCA_910592005.1 Funneliformis mosseae
TAAAGTGTGAAAAAATTTTTTATATGTGTATAAAATTTTGAATTTTACATATGAATTCTATAAATAGTAAAAAAATCCGGTAATTTATGATAGGCCAGTGTATAATTAATTATATAAATTTAATTAATCATATAACTGTAATTAATTATCAAATTAAAGATTTTCATATCATTTTATATACAATCTAAAATTTGCTAATTATTTATTATTCTATAATTATTTACTATATATAAATAGGACTATTAAATTTAGACTAAAATATACATACCTAATTCCTTATATATTGTCACCGTGGAATTCTTCAACTTGAGGTAGTCACATTATCAAGTCTCTACTCAAAATTTCTTTACTACAGCTTACTG
This sequence comes from Funneliformis mosseae, assembly GCA_910592005.1. Taxonomy (NCBI): domain Eukaryota; kingdom Fungi; phylum Glomeromycota; class Glomeromycetes; order Glomerales; family Glomeraceae; genus Funneliformis; species Funneliformis mosseae. The sequence goes on from CAJVPP010002545.1 coordinate 363, forward strand.
CGGTCAAGACGTTAAGATCTGCCTAACTCTTAACTTTACCAGATTTACGCGTTGAACTTAAACGAATCTATTAAGTATGAAGATTTGAAAGACAAAATTAGGGACAATTTTTAATTAAAGAATTCAGATGACGAACTCAATTACAAATAATGTGTAGGGATCACGTCAGACTATATGAAGATATGAAGAGGCAGAAAGATATAAGTTTTAAATTGATTCCTTTATTAATATTGCAACTTGTATTCACAAAAGAGTTTATAAATCTGCAAAAGAGTTAATTTACAACATAAGCAAAAAGTCTATTTATTTATACAAAATTTCTTTCATTATAGCTAACTAATTACTATGCTATAAACTAACTAATTTAGTAAAATAAACTATAAATAAAATAAATACATTGAAAATACGTAAATAATAAAAATATAAAATAAAATAAAAATAATAATAAAATTTAGAATATTAAAAATACGTATAACACCAAATATTCTTAGACTTTGTTTAATTCGTAAAATTATAATTATTATCAGTATTTGGAAGATCTTCAGAATTACGTAGATCTTCCGTATTTTCAGAATTTGCAGAATTCCTAGTATTTTCAGAATTCTGGATTAAGAGATCGTCATATTACGTCATCCACGTGACTTTATTATAACTGGTTAATTGCTCCGTTGATAATATTAAAAATTTGCCTAAAATATGCAAACTAATAATTTAACTATAACTAAAAAAGTTTTAAAAAATATATAAATTAAAATCTTATCTTATTTAACACCTCTATAATGGTTAAGTGTTATTAAACTTTACTTTTATATATTTTTTTAGGTCTTAATATGACTATAAAGAAGATTAACTATAATAGTGAATTTTAAATTAATAGTTTTATTATTTTTATCTTATATATTTATTTATATTATTTATATTCAAATAAGAAAGCAAAATTATTGACTAATCTTAAATAATTCTATTAACTTCTTTATTTTTCTAATTTGATAAATATATTTTATTAATATCTATATTTAAAGTTTTATATAAAATAGCTTAATTTAGCCTATTATTAGCTTAAACTAAGTCATATTATTTTAGCTTAATTTGGCTTAAACTTGTAATAATCAATAAATAATTCAAACTAAGCTAATTCAGATTATAAGTTATCTCATTTGACTTATATAATTTGAGAAAAATATTCTATTTAAGAAAAATATTTCATAAAATAATTTTAATTGAGAAAAATATTTAATAAAAGATTTTTTTTAAGAGAAATATTTTTAAAATGATTTTTTTTAAAAAAAAAATTTATAGAATAATTTTTTTTTAAGAGAAAATATTCTTAAAATAATTTCTTTAAGTAAAATATTCTCAAAGGTAAATTCTTAAGAAAAATCATTCTAGTGGTAAATTTCTTTAAAAAAATTCATTTAATGTTAAATTTTTGATTTCAAAGGTAAATTTTTTAAAAAATCACTTTAAAGTTAAAATTCTTAGAAGAAAATGTTTTAAAAGTAAATTTTTTTTTTAAATATAATATATCTGAAATTATATTTTTTTAAAGAAAATGCTATCAAAATATCTTTATTTTAAAGAAAATACTTTTAAAATTTTTTTTAAACAGAAAATGCAAGTCAATGATCTGAACTACATTATAAAATTAATTATAATATAAGCTAACTTATTTAGTTTGTAATATTTTATAGTAGCTTAAACTAATTCTAGTCAAGTCAGCTTATTTAGTTTGCAAGTAGTTTAACTTATAAAGATTTTAACTATTATTATCTTATATAATTATATATAATATAAACTGTTTTTTATTATTTTTATATATAAAGAGCAATTAATGTATTAGGAAAAAAAAGATTTTTAAATAAAAAATTTACTAATTTAATATAAAATGCTTATATAGTTAATATTTCTTATAAAAAACTAACAGCTTTGTTAGAAAAAAATTCATTATACAAATTACTATGCTTTCTATATGAACTATTATATTTTTTATAATGAATTATTATTAAAATTTCAAATTGTGAGCTTATTATATTTATTGTTTATTATAAAGAGGTTTATTATAATTATTTTTGACTATAATAAAATATTTTTATGATATTTTTAATTACTAAAAATTATATATTTTATAGAGTTTATGTATATTTAAATTACTCTAAAAGTTGAGATTTATAATTATTATTATTTATATCATCTGATTACATATCTTATTTAAAACTTTATATAGTTCAAATTAATTCAAAGATTTTCAGTTTAGTTTAAATTTAATTTAATTTCAAATTAAATAAAAATTAATTCATAAATTTTAATTTAATTTATTTTTTATTAAAATAATCAAAATTATTTATTTTATTAAATAAAGTATTATTTGATTTTAATAATCAAAAATATCATTTCAAATTAAATAATAAAAGTATTAATTAAATGAAATAATCAAAATTATCATTATAATCAAATGATAAAAATATTGTTTAATTTAAATAATTAAAATTATTATTCTAATCAAATAATAAAAATATTATTTAATTAAAATGATCAAAATTATTATTTTAATTGAATAATAAAGCATTCTTTAATTAGAATAATAAAAGTATTATTTAAATAGAATAATTAAGATTTTTTATAATCAAATAATAAAATATTATTTAATAAAAATGATCAAAAATTATTATTTTTATCAAATAATGAAAAAATATTTAATTGGAATAATCAAATTATCATTTTAATTAAATGATAAAAGAATTTTTTAATTAATAGTTTAAAATATTAATATTATTTTAATTGAATAATTAACTAAATTTTTAGATTAATTTAAAATTTTTAGTTTAGATTATGATTTTTTATAGATTGATATTTTTAGAATTTAGAATTTAAATTAAATTAATTGAAATTTCAGTTTATATTTAATTTGATTTATAATTCAGATAAATCATTTGAAATATTACTCTTATTTATTAATATTTTCTTTAACTTTTTTTTTTACTTATTTTTATATAATTTATAAAATATTTATTAGCTATATTTTATTCTTTATTTTTATATGTTGAAGAATATTAAGTCTTATAATTTTATTATTATTTTTTATATATAAAAGAATTTTATAGTAACTTATATTTAAAGCTTTGTTTATTAAATATTGATTATATAAAAAATAAGAAATTAATAATAAAAATTATTTATTTATTATTATTTATAATATATAAAATTTTAAATTATAAAGATTTATGAGTAAATTTTTTTAATTTATTTTTGTGTAAATTAAAACTTTAAAAAAATTTTTATAATATATACAGATTTCCGCTAAAAGTCTCTAAATACTTTTTGGCTTAATGTAAAACTTAAAATTTTAAAGTTTATTAAAAAAATTTATTAATTTATTTATTAATATACAATATGCTACACATTTGATACTAAATAATTAGTATTTGGTCAAGTTTTTATTTGCTTCATTTCAGCCTAAATTCACTGTGATAAATCACTTCAGCCAGCTTCGCTGCAAATCTTAATTAAGGATGATTGACCAGAATAAAGTCTCGAATTAATAGTTCTGATGTCATCCATTCTTTTTAAAGTTCTAAATACTATTAAAAATCCACAACAGATATTTGCGGTAATAACTCAATAACTATCACCACGTTGATGGCAAAATATATATCATCACATTATTCTTTAAACATTTTTGTAGTTTTCAGAGGGTAAATTTTATTTTGGTTAAAAATTAAAATAAACAAATCAAACACGCTTTTATTTAGTTTTGATTCAAGCAAATAAGGTCAAGTATATTACATAACCGCAGTATTATATAGTTATATGATGTATTTGATATGAAATAGCTAAAAGATAATGTTTAGAGACTTTTGGCGGGGGTCTGTATATAGTAATTTTTTATTAAAAAAATTTAACAATTTTATCAAAATTTATTTTAGTTATATTAATTCTAATATAGAAAATCTAACTAAGGATAACATTGTAATTAGTTGTAATTAGTAATAAATAAGCATCATATAATTGCAACTAATTATAATGCTATTTTTAAATCTAACTAATATAAAAAATAATAATTATTACTTTTAATTAACATTAATTAAAACTTTTTGCTCTAAATTTATAATGATGTTTATTTTTTAATATATTTAAGTCAAAAAATTCTTTTGTTTGTTAATATTTAATCAAGTGTATATAATGTATATTGTAATAATATCAACAAAACTAATTGTCATAATACACATTTTTTTTTTATAAAATTATCTTATCTTTACTATATAAAAAATACAAGGTCTAATCTTATTAAATGTTTATTTTACTTTAGTTAGAATATAATTTAATCTATTCAAGTTTACACTACCTTTAAAAGATATTATAATTGAGTCTTATCTTTATATGTTAGCATTTATAATTGATAAGAATGTTATTTTAGAGTATCAAAAGTTATTTGATATCTCTATAATAAACTTTCTTTTATAATGATTCTTTTCTTATCAATTATTATTATTTTATGGATTAACTTCTACATGTTATAATAAAAAAATTCTATTATTAATTAAACATTTCTTTAAACCAATTTTATTTAATACACAGTATATGTTGTTAAAAATCTTTGATATACCCATTTGTTTTGATAAAATAATACATTTTTTAAATTTTATATTATGAATATTCTATTTATCATGTTATTTGACGGTCATCTGCGACGTTGATTAATTATCGCTCCCTCGGGAAAACTAAAAAATGAGTTATTGCTAATTCTGAATATATTTTGGTCTAAAAATCTTTGGCATATAAAGTAAAAATGATATTTCCCCCATTCAATTGCAAAGGTCAATTATCTTGCTTATTTCATTCAAATTTACTCTTAAGCTTTTATGAAATTGGTGTTATAAATGGAATTAATATTATCGAAAATATTAAATAGTAAATAAAATATATATATGGTGTGCACGTTTCTATTTAAAATTTACACAAATAATCCGCAACACCAAGTATCTAACCAAATTTACCTTTAAACAAAGATGTGTAAAAAACAGAATTACCAAATATAACAAACAATTAATAAAAAAAAAAAATTGGGAATCTAATTTTTCCGATTATATATTAACCAAATTTGTATAAAATGACCAAAATAATTTTCGCGCACCGCCGCCATATACCCGTTCCACAGATGGATTTATAAGCAAAGGTGAAACCAACAGAAAAGTGTCTTTAATTAGGATAATAACGTCATATTGTAAAGTCGTAAAATTTACGCAGTAAAATTATCAAAGGAAAAAAAAATCTCCACTGTTCCAAATTATTTATATTATAATGACGAAATTCATATTAAGGTTCGCGAAGATTTGACTGTATATGTACAATGATTAATAATAGTATAGTTAAATACTATAACTTTATTTATATTTTTAAATTGATTGTTCATTATTTCTTAAAAAAAAAAAAGAAAAAAAATTGACTTCTTTCTTTTAGTGTTTGAGTGTTTTACTAAGTAAATAAGTATGGAGTGTTAGTCTTAATTAAACTCTTACTTGTGTAAAATATATATATATATTATATATGTACTTTTTGAAGGAGGAAAAAAAAAAAAAAAAAAAAAAAAAAAAAAAAAAAAAAAAAAAAAAAAAAAAAAAAAAAAAAAAAAAAAAAAAAAAAGCTCAGAAAAAAAATAATTTACAAAATATATTTCTTTTTTTTTTTCTTTCTCACCAGTTGTAGAAAAAAAAACTAAAATCAGTGCTCGTTAATTCAAATTATTAAAAATTGTTTAATATCATACAATTTCAGGCCTCGATCCGTTATTTTATTACACACATCCATCAGAGTGACTTGCTATTAAAAAAAAAATAACAATCCATAATATATCATCATAACTTCATATTTCTTTACTATCATCGATCAATCAAATTATCCAAACTCGTATCAAATATCCGAAAAAAAATATTTGAATAATATAAATTATTTCTTTCGACACAAATCATATTAATGATTCCTTATAACCATAATATCATATTTCTTAATTCTCAAGTTTTCTAACGAGCAATAAAAAGAAAGGATAATCCCCTCATCAATAAAAGGTGGTCATAGATAAAAGGTTTCTCGCAAAACTCCCCATTACCTGCTTTGCAAGTCACGTGCTAAGGGCGTCCGTCAAAGGTTCACCATCACTTCTATATTTCCTCTAATTCCTTTTACGCCTTTTATACTCTTCGTTGTTTTCTGGTGGATCAGATAACGGTGGTGCCCTAATTTGTGTCGCTAAAGGATTATTTACAACCGGATTCTCTGATTTAAATGAGGAAGGTGAGGTAGAAGAGGAAGTTGGTGGACGTTGTTGTTGAGACTGTGAATGCGATATTATAGAATTATTGTCCTTGTATCTATTATTTTCAGGTGGATTTAACAAATTACTATCACTACCAAAGCTTAACGATGAAGCAGGTTGCGAAGGCCTTCGATTTTGGGGTGAAGGTAATGACGATGACATATGTGAAGAGTGTGACTGACGATGTGAATTTGTATGAGAATATTGTGGTGAAGCCGCATGTGAACTAGACATAGATACCGATCTATTATATGTATCCATTGACGCGGATCTACTATTCCCGCCGGGGTTCACTCCTGGTATCGGTTCAGGAGAACGGTGTCGTAGGTAATTGTTACTTGGTTGAAAAGTAAATGGCATTTCTGGTAACATGGCTAAAGGACTTGATGTTTGAACTTTCGACTGTTGACGATGATTGGCAGGATATGGCATACGATATTCAACTTCTGACATCTGTGAATTATGATGCATATTAGGTGTATGCTCCACACCGCACATAGGTTGTGGATTTGATATTGATCGTCCCGGATCTCTAGGATAATGTGTAGGATGTTGCATTATCGGAGAATGAGAAGGTTGAGGAACATCAGCTTGTCCCAATTTTGCAACTTCTGCTTGTAGCAAATCCACTAAAAAGGTTCGATTATGATTAATTAATTAAATATTTATAAACAAATAAAAACATTTTTTTTATTTATTTAATTTTTTTAATTTTTTTTTATTAAAAAAAAAAAGGAATCAATTATATCACATTTACTTTCAAATTTTCGTTTCAAACTACGTGGATCGTTAGTATCATCTGTGTTTTGATTATTTGGGTTTAAGTAGTTAATATCACATAAAATGTATAAATAATAGCTAATGAAAATAAACACATACCTTCTCTAGACATGGAAGCAAGAAGATTCGTGATGGCAGTGATTACCTAAAAAATAAGTCACGTTAAAGTTTAAAAATCTAATTATAAGGGTATTCTTGAAATGATTGAATACCTGTTGATGTTTTGACTGTAACATTCTACAAGAAACAGTTTCAGCATACAATAACCCATAATTCTCACTCATTTGACGCATCCTTTCCACCATCTCAGACATTTGAGTTGTCAAAATATCAATCCTATCATCACGCAAAGCATCATTATCAGTCGAAGGACTTTGACCTGTCCCCGAGTTACTTATATTTCCTTTTATACTACTGGAATTAGCAGGCTTTGAACTTTTACGTTTAATATTTTGCAAGGCTAAAAGTTGTCCACGACGAAAATCCGGATGCTTAAACTCCCAAGCCTGACTTTCACTCGAAGGGTTAGCATGAAACATGTCGTTTACTAAGTTTACCAAAAAAGGAAATATGGCGTAAATCAAAACGGTTCGATCTTAAAAAAATTGGAATCACATCAAAAATTACCTTTATGAAATCCATACACTAAAAATAAAAAAACATGAAATTGATCAAAGATTTAGGATGAATGATTATTAAAAAAAAAAAAAAAGATTCAGGAAAACGAATTTTTCATACAAATTTAAGGCACAAAAAATTAACTTACTATTTAATTGTCTAACAAAACTCTGCCAATTATTATGTTTAAAATATTGTGGTAAAACTGATTTTGAAAATTCTGTTGGATTCGAGACACTGAAAACGTCACCCGAAGGCGCCCATGAGATCAAATGCTGAATCGATTGATCTTCCACCATTCTGTTTAATAAAGTTCAATCGATCACGTAACCAAATTTATTTGACGCGTAATTTTCATTATATTTATCAAGGAGATAATGATTTTGATGCGATGAAAAGTCGATCACGCTTTAAAAGCGAGAACCTGTATCAAATGGGACTTACGTGTAAAGTTTGTTCACAAAAGCGGCCTGCGTTTTATGAGTCGCAGCTTGAGATGTTGTCGTCATCGTCATCGTCATCACAGATGTAGACGGCGTAGAGGGTGATACGTTCGTTACATTTGTGTTAGAGGAAGTCGGAGAAGAAGTTGTAGTAGTTGTAGTAGTCGGAGCAGCTAATGGTTCATGAAAAGGAGAGGTAACCAAGGGAGTTGTGGAAGAAGGAGTTGGAGAAGAGTCAGGAAGTGAGGTGCCAGGTGGTTCAGACTGTGGCATGTAAAAGTCCCTGGTGCCATTATTGCTCGTATCTCTCTGAGAGTTGTCAACGTTATCATTATTGGTACTGCCAACGTTATTTGCACCTTTGTGATCCATGGTAGACCTTTGATTACTTTTATTAGCGTTGTCGGAAGTAACTAGAGCCAGGTTGGCAGAGTAGACTAGAGAGTTACAAAAATTGCGGGTATGAGATATTATTATTCGTAAAACCTTTTCTTTAAAAAAAGTACGCCGAAAGGAAAGTATTCTCGAAACTAGGGAATGACCAGGTATGAAAGAAATAGAAATGGAATAAAGACACAAAACGGAAATATTTATATTAGAACTTTCTCTCTTCGTTCTTATTTTTTTTTTGTTTTTTTTTTTTTTTCTCAGAAAAAAAAAAGGTGGTTTTTTATATAATCATTAAATAGTGGCTGAAAAGGAAATATTTGGAAATATACATTAACGTGTTTTTCACCGAATGAAAAAAAAATACACAAAAAAAAAAAATAAAATAAGATAAATAAAAAATAAATACAGTTGAGGAAAAAAGTTAAACTGTTCACGAAGGGTTATTTATAATTAACCTGTAAAATCAGATAAGAAATTAAATGATATATTTGATTAGATGATAATTTATTTACCGTTAATAGGTCCGGATTTCAGTAAATTTTCTAGGAAGTTAAGAGTTATAAGTAAAAAAAAAGAAGTGGATGGTTGATTGATGTGCAAACAAAAAATTTCATGCAATATTTTTTTGAAGGTTGTCAAAAAAAAAAAAAAAAAAAAAAAAAAAAATTGTTGAATCGAGAATATTCGCCATTTATATATAAAGTTTAAAAATAACAATATAATTCTCAACCTAACCCGCAATAATTAATTATATATCTAATGTAAACCCAATATATAAAAAATTTTTTAACAGTAACAAATATAAAAAAAAAAAAATGCCATTTTAGGGAAAATTGTTTTAAAATAACCGGAATGACTGTTACCGATTCGCCGCATTATAAGAATTGGATATTTTGTGGGCGTTTTGAGAAACAACACTGAAAGAAAAAAGAAAAAAAAAAAAAAAAAAAAATGAACAATAATTGTCTAAAGGGATGACCAAAATAATTCACAGATGGATTAATTTATATTTATAAAGAAGTTCTTGTTTTAGAATCGGGAATGAAAATTTTGATTTACTAATTATTATTATTATTTTTATTTTCCTAGTTGTGGCGGTGCTTCCATTAAGTATTCTGGAAAAATTAAGAAACCTATAGAAGGTAGGAAATTGTTTCCCAAATTTGCTGATGACCTCGTGGGGTGATACTAGTTTCCCAAAGAAAGATTGTACATCTAAACTTTTTCAAAGTTCCCTAACATGCCAAGAAAAAAAAAGAGAACATTACAAATAGAGTTTAGATTAAATATTTATAACCTGATTTCTGCAAGCAAGGGAACGTGAAAATTTTTATTTCATTGCGCAATAAAATTTTGATAATGTTGTACGATTTTTAGCCACCAACCTTTTTAAACTTGAAAAAAAAAATCTAAATGAAAATTCAATGTATTGTATATCAATCTAAGGTTGTGAAGCATTTCTTCAAGTGGAAAGTTTCACCACCGATGAAATATTTGGAAAATTCATAATGAAGGTAATTTCCCCTTACCTTTGCCATTAAACGTAAGATAAAGTTGATAAAAAGAATCTCATAATTCCTTTCTGTACGATTTAAAATCATAATATTTATGTCAACACCTAAATATTTATCCCGATGACATAATCTATTTTGCCGAATATAGACAGTTATAAACCCTATAAATAATGATTTATTGAGAGATTATAAAGATTAATTTGTTAAAGGACCCAGAAAGATTTAACATCTTTGGTCATTTCATATCGAAAGCATTACAAAATGACGTATGTTACACGTATAATACAAATTATTCCGTTTGCTAAAATGAACAAAGAAATCTGTGTTATGCGAACCTGATCTCGAGTGTATTCTTAAGTTCCTTGCTTGCCGAATTCAGAAAAGAACAATTTCCCATAATTGGCAGAAATTTTAAATAATGAGAGGATTTTATTGGCCAATAGAATAACAACGATTGAAATGTCAAAAAAAAAAAAAAAAAAAAAGACAAACTAGTACAAAAGTTTAAATGATCTGCTGATTTTATCTCTTATCAATTGAATGAATTTCTTGGGGTGGATCGTGTTAAAAAAGATTGAAATAAATAACAAACAAATAGAATGGAAGGATCAAACATACCATATGATTTTTTATTTTATACGCTAGGTTCAAATCCTAACTGAAACTTTATTATTTTAAAAACACCAGAAACTTCCTTTGTGGGTTTTTTTTCGTTAACTTCTTGTTTCATATCGAGTTATTAGACTAATTAAATATATTGTAACTGTAACAAATTCTTCAGCCCCCGTATACTTATTGCCAGATGATTCTAGCATTTATTTCATAATTTGTTGAATTTTCACAACAAACGTCATCCAGCAAAAAGCTTTCGTGAGGGGGGTTTTTTATAGAAATGTGGCGCATGCATTGATTTTTACACACCTTCTAATTTGACGACATGCTTTGCCCTATCGCACGATGTATTCATTATGCAGGTTCCAGCATCTTGGTCGTTGTTTCCTTGGGTCCAGAAATCATTCGTAAAATCCTTAATTAGCAAAGTTAATCACTTATTAGACTCCAATCACATATTGACGTTCATACGGTTGTAATTTTATAATTTTGCAAAATAGGTGTTGAAAGTTTTGTGTTTTTCCGGATTGCATGCTAATACACAATGTATTACTATGTTAAGAAAATTTTATAAGTTGTACGGGTGTCACATATTGAAAGACAGTGTGATTGTTTATGGTGTTACGATTTGCTTACGATTGCATATTCCAAGCAGTATCGCAAAAGAAAATTAGATGGAACGATGAATGGAATGGTAACTCAAAATGATCTGGAATCATCTTGTTTTTTTCTTTATAATACAAAGAAACCAAATATAGGATAATTTCATGATCCTTAATGATCCTTTGACATACGTTCTAACCTTATTTGAAAATTTCCGGCAAATGGAAAAATATGGGTAAATTCCGATGGTTCATTACACAAATGTTAAAAATAACATTAAAAAAAAAAACACAAGACAATAATCGAGAATATTCTCGAAATTAAAAAATATTTAAATGATATAAATGAGAGAATTGAAAAAATGTGTCACTGTTCATCAAATATGGATTACAATGAAATGCTACGTTCAATAAATCCGAATCAAAAATAAAATTTTTTAAAACAATAAAGGTTTTATTTCAATATACATTGAGCTATTCCTTATCTGTGATAAAATTTATGTAGGATACTTTAATACTTCTAAATAAAGCATTTCTTATTCGAAGATTCGTTCAATACAAACAAATGCTTACCAAATTTATTATTTATGCTTTCGTAAGCCATGGAAAAAAAAAAGATCGATCGGTCTCAATTTATCGAGGAATTTCAAATAGCTATACATTCAAAAATAACAACGGAAAAAATTTTTTCGCAACTTTGCATATCATTTTCAGATGTGAACGCATAATAGGTCCGTGGTCAGTTTCTCACGAAATTACATTTTATTGCAGTTATCGGAAATTATTTAGTGAACATCATCAATCGAAATTTATTCTAGCTTTGGAACCTGAATTCTTTTTCTTTTTAAACAAGCATTCGAATTCATGTGCAAATTGTGTATGACCCACACGACTCGGTGAAAATCTAATCTAGATTTTATAGAAAGAACTTCAATTTTGTACTAAAAAGGGAATTCAAATCTTTAAAGAGAATTCGTATGGTTTAAAATTACAATCCTATAATCCTTAATCTAACCAGAAATCAAATGTTTGTTTATTTGTTACTACAAAAAAAAAAAAAAATTATTCCGAATCCTCTACTAAATTACTAAAAATATTCTTTTTTTTCTCCTTTGTTCATTTTGTTTATGTGGTTCTACTATTTGATGACTGAACTAATTGATCTGAGATCTACATTATTTCTTTAAATAAGATGAATTTAACTCGCAAAAAAAGAATCCATATGATTTCTAATTCCAGTGAGAAATTTTTTTGAGCGAATAATCCCCCAAGACTGTAATTCTTAGATGACGGAAATCTATATTTACTTTACCCCGGAATTCTTTTTATATGATTCTATGAAATAGATCATCTTCGTAAATACCTATTGGTTTGTAGTAATAAAATTCTTTTTTCAAAAAGAAAAATTTTTTTTTATCGAAAACTCTTAAAACGTTAAATATAAATTTGACATATACGGTAACTTTCAATGAGAAATTATGGTAATTCCATTGCACAATGATGTACAAAATTGATAAAAACGCTACCAAAACTTCATCTACTAAATCCATCATTATTATCTATTAAACTCATTATTTTCTCTAACATACTCTGACTTTCATTAAATGAAATGGCAAATTCATCCTTTTAATTCACTTTTCCCGTTGATAAACGATCGTTATGACAAGAACAGCGATCGAGATTGTCCTTAACGAATCTTTTAGCCTGATTAAAATATTCCATTTTGAATTAGAGAAATTAGTAATTCTTTATATAGTGAATGTACTTTAACAGTATTATTAATTAAAACTAAAGAGATGATTTGAGTAAAAGATGAAAAGGAGCAGTTTTATTTAAATTTAAATAAAATAAAATTTTCTGATGTACAAATGTACAAATGGGCTGAGCTGCTAAGCCCCCTGCTACATTTGCATAATTTACATGTGAATTTTTTATTTCATTCATTATAATAGAATAATCCTATAATGGAAGATTTTCCGAGAAATTCTACACATCAGAAATTAGTTCTTTTTTTTTCCTTATTAAAATTAAAATATGACGCATCGTGGTGGTCGGATTTGATTGGTTAAAATGTTATTATGATGACTATCTATCAAAAATAAACCTTGTTTAGCATTAATTTTCGTTTAACGATATACTGCCTTTTCAATCTTCTCAAATTTGGCATTTTAAACTTACTTTCTAAGAATATGACACTAATAAAATTATATATTTTCTTAAATGATATTTGTCAAAATTTTTATGATATTTTTTATGTCATTTAGAAATAAATAGTGTAAATTAAAAATTAGCAAAATTCTAATTAAATATTTAAAATGCTAAAGTAATATATAAATATATCAAATTTTATATTCTAAATCTTTATAATAAAATTGCATATTAGCTAGAAATACATATCAAATACAAATTTTACTTTATTATTATTATTTTTTTTTTTAATGTTACTTAATAAAATTATTTTATTATTTTAAATTAGTTTACCAATTTTAAATTTACTAATTTTATTATAAATAATGTAATTTTTCAAAATTAGTTCTATTAAATTTTGAAATATAATTATTTCTTTTAAATATTTAAAAATTTATTATTTAATTATATTTATTACTATTATAATCTAAATTAATAATATCTTTAATATAAAAGTATTATATAATTATAAATTAAGATATCATAAACATTAATACCGTAAAATCTCAAATTTAAGCACCTACCAAATTTAAGCACCTCTATTACTTTTGTTATAATGCTTGTAAAACTAAAATTAAACACCCCCAAATTTAAGCACCTCAAATATAAAATTTTGTCTATTCCAAAAACTAAAATG
>CAJVPP010002546.1:0-14455 GCA_910592005.1 Funneliformis mosseae
AAAAAAAAAAAAAAAAAAAAAAAAAAAAAAAAAAAAAAAAAAAAAAAAAAAAAAAAAAAAAAAAAAAAAAAAAAATTAATTCCGAATGTTTTTTTTTTTTTTTCAAAAAAAAAAAAGAATTTCTAAAAGTAATAAAAAAAAACTAAATAAAAAAAAAAAATAAAAAAAAATAAAAAAAAAAAAAATTGTGAATATAATTCCATATAATTCCCAGAGTTTTGCAAATTTGAAACTATAATAACTAGAATAAAATATATAAAATATGCAACAAATGAACACGAAGTAAAATATAATATTTGCTTTTATAATGGGAACAATAATATAATAAGTTCAGAATTAGATCATCAATTCACTAAATTGCTATAATACAAAAACATCTACACTCATCCCATCCCATTATAATTTCCATTAAACCTTTTTCCAAATAAAAAGTATTAATACTATCTATCGTGAAGCGGCTATTGCCAAGGGCGGAAAACCCATAGAGTTTGAGTTGTGAGAATTTAAAGAGGATGATGAAGTTGTTGAATGATGTGCATTATGGTGATTAGGAGTCGTATAATGGTGAATCGTTGAATTTGGCTGCACGGGCTTTTGAGCGGTTTTAAAATCATCGATATTCTAGATGAAAATGTGTTAATTTTAAAAATATAAAAAGCTAAAAAATAAATAAATAAATAAATAAATTAATAATAATCACCTTAAATTTTTCCAGTATTTTATTTAATTGATCGCGTACTTCAACATTATTCTTATCTTTTCTATAATACAAGTAGGCCCAAAACTTTTCGAGACCATAAAGACAATCATTTTCATAATCATTTAATGTTAACTCCTGAAAATCATCGAATAAGTCTTGGCGATATTTTTTCTCAAGGCCATATGAGTAAAACCGGAATAAACATTCAAGACCATAACGATAATTAGCGTTAGCATCTTCGACCGCGAGTTTCTTAAACTCGGAGTACATGCGTTTGTTGAAATGTTCACGAAGGAAATGAGACCAAAATCTAAAGAGAGTATTCATCTCCTGTGACTGTCCAATTCCTTGCCGTTTGCGTTCTGAAATTAACACGAAATAATAATGATATTAATAAGGTATCATCTTTACATTTAAATATAAATATAATTAATTAAAAGTCAATTATTAAAAACCTTTCAAAGCCTTGGCATGATATTTATAATACTTGTGTTGAATAAATCCATTCTCTTTAAGTAATTCGTGACTAGGATGTTGGAAAGGAGGGAATGAGCGCGCTAAGTCCATTGAAGAAGATAATTGCTCTGAGTAACTAATTGATGATCCATTACTATGACTATGAGGAGAAAGTGAGTGTGGTGACGTTCCTTCAGGTGAGTGATAAGGTTGATCACTATATAATTCAAAGTTAATGAAGATTAGCGTTATAGCTGGTTAAATGTAATATTAATCGTAATAAAACCTAATATTTATTTATTTACCCAAGCACCCAACCAACAGCATCTTGAGCATAATATTGACGCGTATCAGGTATGTGTTTATGGTTTGCCTTAACACTGGAATTAAGTGGAATTTGTGGTGGTACCCCTTTTACAGGCCAGAAACGCGTTGATTTTTTCTTTCTGTAATCAGATAGCAACATTAGGGGAAAATATTGATGAGATCGCTGCTTTAAAATACAATATATATCAAAAACACACCTTTTCTTCTCCTTTTCCGTTGTTATAACCTTACTCGATAGGTTAGCCCCTGAATTCGAACTCGATGATCCCTCACGTAACTTGGTTGAGGAAATAATTGAAGTAAATTGTTCCTCGCTAAAAACAAATAAAAAGTTGTTAACATTTGTGAAGGTGATATTGATTACAATAATAAAATAGCATTTCTACCTAATAATGTCTACTTTACGATTATTAGACGAATTATTGACTCGTCTGAAGTAAAAAAATTTCAAACAATATAAGATATTGACTTCTCTAATTATAATTGCTTAATAAACTGTATACTAACTTTTTGTGTAAGTCAAATTCGTAATGATATAAACCTTCGTTAATCATTTCAACAATCTCATCTGATTTTTTTTTAAATGAAAAAAAAAAAATATAGTTATTGCTATGAACAAAAATAAATACATTTGGTTTTTTTTAAAAAACAAAAAACGAACCATTCATAGCCTTCCTTTCGAAAGGCACATGACTTTTATCTCTCTTCTTTTGCGTAACAATTAAGATGCTTGCAACAGTATCATCATCAAATTCTTCGTCATCGTCTCCATCTTCCTCATCCGATGTGGCATAATATTTTTGAACTGTGTTATTCCTCGAATTACCAGTCCACTCTTCATCAAACTGAAAAAGTTCTTCATCAGCAGAAATTGTTGTAGCAGTTTGCTTTAGCATTACGTGAGGTGAAGTCGGTGATGATAATGTACGACGCTTTTTTGTTTGAAGAATCCAAGGATTACTAGTGGAATTGCCCTCAGAATTGTCCTCCGGAATAGTCGGCATCTCCTGATTTTCTTTGTTTTCATCCTTGTCCAGTAATAAATTGCTTTCTTCTGTAACGCTTGAAGACTCTGTTATCGTTTTTTCTAGAGTAAGTTCTTTATCTCCATTCTGAGAAAGTTCTCGCTTAAAAATATTAATACAAGTCAATAAAACTCTGGATAATTTTCCTGCAGTATAATATTACACTTACTTGTTTCGGTAAGAGCCAAAATTCCCAACCTTCTCGTTTCCTAACCTTGTCCCCATTAACTTCGACAATATAGCTCATGAGAAGAGCCTAAAAATCCAAATAACAAATCCGAATTAACTAATTATACACAGCAGAACAATTGGACATAATGAAGTCGAAAAAGATAGGTTACCTCACGAACAAATGCTTCATCCAACGTTAAAGCCTTTACACGGTTAAAACCGGCCAACAATGAAATAGGAACATAACCCTCAGAATCCATCTATGGAAAAATAAAAATTAATTAATTATATTCTATTATAATGATTAGATATTGTGAAATTACTCACATTATTTCGTAAATATATATCTTTGCAAAGGTTTTCAAGGCTGAAATAATATTCTCTAAATATACAATAAATAATCATTAGATTCTTGTTTCACAATCAATAGGTTAAAATTTGACAATCACATAGAACATACATTTGTTGTAAAATACAAAATTTTAAGACTTCAACATCATAAACAACGCCAATTTTCGATCCATATAAATTGTTATAATGATGACCATGATGACTTTGGTGACTATGTTGGCCATGTTGACCATGTTGACTATGATTATGATGTCCATACCCTGATGAGTATGAAATAGTTGCTGATCGTGGGTGACTACGTGCATTATAACGACCTAAATTGTGAAAATTTTTTATGATTATGTGTTGGTATTAATCTAGATACTGACTGCAATTATTTTCGAGAGATTACAAGGGTTGCAATGAATTTACAGCATAGTGTTGTAAACTCGGAGTAATTGCAGCAAGCAACTATAAAGTAAATAGCATGATATCATCAATTCTAACCTCTTCCACCTCTTCGTCCACGATAATGAGACCCACCATTAATATGGTGACCAATTTGTCCACTATTATCATTTTGCTGCGAATAATGACGTGTATATTCCCTCGTCGGAGGGGGTACACTAGCACGACGTCTATTAGGACTAGGATTTCTGGGGGGTGGATTGCTAGGTTCAGCTTCAGAGCTAATATTAGGTTTATCATTTGATCTCTGTTGTTCTCGGAGACCAATGTGATCTTCGCTACGACGACGAGCTTTCGACCGTTCATGACCAGGTAATGGAGTATTATGAGTAATAGTTACTTTATATGGCATCCATTTGCCTTTACCTATAAAAATTATAAAATGAGTATTGTAGCGTTATAAATCAAAAACGATGATTATAAAATATCAATAAAATAAAAAAAATAAAATAAAAAAAATAAAAAAAAAAAACCTTTTTTAGTATTATCTTCTTTTTTTATATTTGACTCGTTAGACTGTTTCTTTTCCGATGAATCATTTGTTTCCTTTTCTTTGTCTTTAATCAAGACTTCAGCAGGAGCAGGCCAACTAGTTTGATCCTCTAATGGTGGTAGTGTTGGTAGAGATTTTGGTTTTCTTGGTTCTTTCTTATTAAACCTCCTAGAATCTTCTGGATTTTAACCCCAAAAAAAAATTATTATTATTATTATAATTAATCAATCAAAAAATGAAATGGTTATAAATTTATTAATTTATTTTGATTTCTTAATGGTAGGGTTAATTTCGAACAATAATTCTCTGAATTATTACCAGTGTACTCATATGAAATATAAATGTTTAATTTATAACTTTTTTTTTTTTAAAAAAAAAAAAAAAGGTAAAAATAAAAATAAATAAAATAAAATCTCTCGGAAATCATCAGTCTCATAATTCGTAAAATCACTTAAAGTTTAAAGCAACATCGAATATTAAAAAGTTCATTTTTATGATCTTCAAAGATTGATATATCTATTTTTCAACGTACCATCTAAAGGTTCATGATCATTATCCTGATTATCAGTTCTTTTGTGAGAATCAGTTACTACTTCTTTCTCCTTGTCATTAGAAACGGCGACATTTTTGGCATATATAGCCTCCTTCCTTACTTGCCATACGTTTACGGCTGGTATTGGGGCAGGAGGAGGTATTATTTTTTTTGGTACTTCGTTCTCTATTGGTTTTTGATTCTCCTCATTATGCTGTAAGGCTTCTTTAACCTGTTCAGGTAATTTTTGTTGAACAGAAGATCGAACCGTATTCGACCAATTAGTTTCCAGTTCATTTTTAATTTTTGTACCAGTAGGCTTGATCAGATTAACATTTCTAACACTAGTACTAGCGAGATTACTATCTGGCTGCGCAGTTGCTGGACTAACCATGGCTTATAAAAAAAAGAAATATAATAAGACGAGCACGTAAGAAAAGTAGAGGAAAAAGGTTTTTTTGGTGTTGATCAGAAGAAGGAAAGGCACCAAGTTGAAGAGCGAACCAAAAAAGGCTCAATAAGAAAAAAAATTTTTTTTGGTTTTAACTAGGAAACTCTGCGGACAGTTTTTCACAAAAGAACAACAAAAAGGTTGTTCGCCGCGTGAGCAACTGTGTTTGCCGAAAAAAAATTTTTTTTTCTTGGTCGTTAAGTGAGGCAGCGAAACTCCTCAAAGGTGCAACAGTATGCAAGAAAAAAAAGGTGTCCAACTCAGCCAACAACACCCGTTTATACTACGTTAGCTAAGCTAAAAAAAAAAATTGATATTTTGGATTCACCCCCTTTAAGAAATATTATATAGTATATACGTGATACGTGGCGAAAAAAAAGGTTGGGATATGAATAGCACATTAATTACTAAATGATTAAAAAAAAAAAAAAAAAATTTTTTTCAACATACATTAGACCAATCATTACGATGCATTCCATCGCATTTTGCTGTGCATCATCAGTAAAACAAACAGGTCGAAACTAATACATTTTTCGATATGATCTGAAGTTAAAAAGTTCTACCGAATTGATCCTAGTTCAAAATATTTATCTTATAATTGTTTGAAATCAGAAGCAAAAAAAAAAACCAGAATTGTTTCCTGAAGGGATAAACCACCCAAAAAAATCGGACTCCGATAGTACCCGGCTAATTTTTTTTTTGATGTTACCCCTTTGAGTCACAACAACAAATAAAAAGTTTTTTTTTTTGTTTTTTTGAAAAATGACATCCATCGTACAAGATCTTCGTGCTGACGATGATTACGATAATTTCTCAAGTTTTGATAATTCTTGTAAAAAGCCATGAAAAAAAAAAAAAATTTTTTAAAAAAAATTATTTGGCTTCCAACATTCGATATGTAATTCCATTTTTTTTTTTTTTTTAAAAAAAAAATATATATATATTAAAATAATGATAGACGATCGTTTTATAGATAGATGATACATATTAGATGTAATCAATTCCTGAGGTAATTAATAATATCCTGATTTATAATATTTATATTATGATGGATGAGTGCTGATTTTAAAAAGAATAAAATATTTCAAATTTCATTTCTTGACCTTAAGATGGGATTAAACATTGTATGCAATTAATTCGTAGGACGACATTTCATTAGGAGCACGACGTAAAAGAATATGAATATAGAAAAGGCGTGGAGAAATTTTAGCTGGGCATCCTGACACAATAACGCATCAAAACCAGTATTGTTGAATTTAAAATGAGCGGAGAATATAAAAAAATTTTTCTAAAAAGAATGCTAAATTAGTCATCAATAATTTGCCGCGTAATGCATATAATTCGCGCGGTCACATGACTTATAATTAAAAAAAGAACGCGTGTACATCTGTAACTGTTCTAATTACAGTTAATATTTGATTTAATTGATTATTTTTCGTATAATCTTGCAAAGTTAATAATTATTATTTGTTCATTTCACAAATCACAAATAACTAATAAAACAACCAGATTTAGTTAGAACTTTAGGTTTACAAATCCAGATTAGATGATTTACCCAAATAGAAATAAAATATTTAAAATAGTTTTGAACATTTTAAATTTTATAAATTATTATTTTGTTTATAATTTGTTTATAATTAATAATTAAATAAATATTAATTACGATTCTAATCCAATGATAATATATTAATTATTTAAAATTTAATTTAAAATATATAAAATTCTAAACTAAAAATCTATAAAATTTTACATACTTATTAAGTTTTTAAAGTTAAATATTTTTAAAATAAAATTATTATACTTATATATATATATATATAATTCAATTATTTTGAAATTAAAAATATATAACTTTATTATTACTATATGTAATATATTTACAATACTATAAATTATAATAATAATTATTATTTGTAATTTTTTATTTTATAAATAATTGAAAATTTTTAAGTTTTAGAAAAAATAATTTATTAAACAAAAAAATACATATTATTAAATTTATTGTAATTAAATAATATTTTTCTAATATTAATTAAAAATATATATTTCAAATAAAAATAATATTGTAATTAGTTGTAATTATATAATGCTTATTTGTTATCAGTTATAATTAGTTACAACTTAATTTTTATTAATGTCACAATTAATTATACTAAGTAATACTTATTTATCACCAGTTGCAATTAATTATAACATCATTTTTAATTTTAAAATTAAAGATTTAATATTTTAAATAATTATAATAATATAATTTTTAAAATAAAATATATTTAAACTTAATATTAACTAAAAAATTTTTATAAGTTTTTTTTTATTATAAAGTATTTATAATATTATAAATAATTTAAAATATTAAAATATTAAAATATTATTTTATTTAATTATTATCTAAAGTATAAGTGTAGGATACTTTACTTTTTAGAGTTAAAACTATGCATATAATATTGCCTAATATGTAATCTAAAAATTATATGATAAATATAATATCAATTTGTGATTAGCTAAAATTTAAATATGGTTGATTAACTAATTTGAACGTTTTATATATTTTAATAGTTTCTATTACCTAGTTTTATAATATTTATTAATATTTATATTACTGTATATTATAATAGAATATAAAAATATTACTAGTTAAATTATATTATAAATTAATTTTATATTTAATTTAATTAATAATATTATAATATAATAATTAATATAAATAAGTAAAAAAATATAATAATTTTATAATTTAAATTAATTAATTATAATTATATTTTACTATAGAAATAAAATATAAATATATTATATTATATAATAAAATTTAATAATAAAATATAAATTATATATATAATTAAATAACAAATTTCAAATTTATAAAAAATAAAAGTATAATAATAAATAAAAATTATTAGTAAAATAATATAGTTAATTATTAATTTATATAATTTATATATGTTATAAGAATAAATTTATTTATCATACTATATAATATATTACTTTTAAGCAAAATTATATAATGCTAACCAAAATAAAATATGTGATATTTAATATTAAATATAAAGAATAGATTTTTACAACTAAAAAATTATTAAATTTTTAAAATATATATAAAAAATAAAGAAAATATAGTATGAAAACTTTAAAAATCTTTTATATAATTTAAATTAGAGTTTGCATAAAGTTTATATAAGAGGTTTATTAGAAAAATAAGATTCTAAGAATTTTTTAACAAAATTTTATTTTTTATTATATTTTAGTTTTTGATATTATTATATTAAAATAATAATAAAATCTTAATTTTCATCAAAAAATTCATAAAGTCATATTTTCTTAGTAAATATCTCATATGTAAATTCTGGTAAAAATTACTTATTATAAGAAGTTTTTAAAATCTGTTATCCTATATATTCCAGTTTTTAAACTAATCAGTAATTAGATTTAATAATCTTAATATTATTTAAATCATCTTTATAAGAGAAATATAATGATAATAAAATCATATTTTTAGCATTAATATTAACTGAGTTATTATAAAAATACATTTTATTATATATTATTTGTAAGTTAAATGAGAGATATTCAGGATTATAAGATATGATACAGATGATAAAAGAGAGATAATAATATCATATAGTATAATAAATAAATTATTTTATGTTATAAAATATATAAAGTAAAATACAATAAATATAATAATTATATATATTTTAAATTTTAATATTTATAATAAATTTGAATTTATATATAAATATTTTGTAAAAGAAAAAAAAAAATATTAAATCTGTATTTTTTTTATTAAAAAATAATATTTGATATAAAAAATAAAATTTTTGTAGTTTTTTTATTTTTTTATTATAAAGCATTATTTAAAAAATATTTTATATATCAAATTATTTATAATTTAAAAATATGATTTAATTACTATTTTATATATTTATTAATAATTATAATATATTCTTTATAATTATTAATTATTTAAATAATTAAGTTTTAAATTTAAAATATTGATTTAAGTAAATTTTATTAAGCTATAATTTTGAATAAAAATTTAATTATATTATTTTAAAATTGATTGATTAATTTTAATTTATTAAATTATCTAATTTTAAAAATTAAATAGTAATTATTTTATAAAAAATAAAACAGTATTAATCAGTATTAGTTAAAATTATATATATTTAGGTTTTTTATATATAATAATTATAAAATATAATAAAATTTAATTATAAATTTAAATTAATTAATTTTAATTTATATATAAATATATATAATTTAATATAATTTTATTATAAATATCTATTTTATTTTTATATAAATTGCTAAATAAAAATTAGAAATTTAACAGAGTATCAAAATAATAAAAGACAAAGATATATATATTTAATATTTTAGATATTTACTATATTCTAACTTATTTTATATTATATATTAAATATTTTATTTATATATCTATATTTTATCAATATTTTATCAATATTCTAACTATATAAACAATTTAAATTTATTAAAATTAAACTTAATTTTGATTAAATTAAAAAATTTCTTCTAATTTAATAATTATAAATTTAGATTTAACCTTATCAAATTTAATTTATTTATAAACTAATAATTTATTTATATATATAAATATTAATTTAAATATTAATATTATAATTATCAAATTTTAATTTTACAAATTATTAATATCATAATAGAAAACTATTAAAAAATTTTTTTTTAAATTAATATTAAATCTGGATTTATTTTACTAAAAAAAATAAGATTTAGCTTATAAAATAAAAAAAATTTTTTTCTAGTAGTTTTCTTTCTTTCTACTGTAAAATGCTTATATAAGTTTAATAATTTTAATAAAATTTATATTTTTTAATATGCTTTTACTACTTACTATTAAAAAAATTTATTTTATAATCAATTTTTATTTGTTTAAGAATTTATAATTTAATACATTTATTTCTCATTTAATTTATTTTCTATAAATTATTTCATATTTTATCTAAAATTATTTAACTTTTTTTCATATTATATTTTTTTTTTCAATTATTCTTTTATTTTCTTAGTTATTTTATTTTTTTTATTTTTTTTAATTATATTTAGTAATATAAAATATTCTTTATTATTTTCTCTTATAATTCTTTATTCATCTTTTTATTTTAATTTTTTATATCTTTTTTTATTTCTTAAGTAATATTTCTTGTTGGTATAATTTTTGATTTATATTCTATTATTATATTATATTTTTTCTTATTATTTATTTTTAATTTTTATTATTATTTTATGATATTTTTTATTTTTGAATATCTATATTTGTATTTCTTTAGAATATTTTTTTATTTTTATTTTTTAAATATATTTTTTTATTTATATTTTTTAATTTAAATTTCTTTATTTATATTTCTTAGATTTTTTGTTTAATTATTTTTAAGATAATTTATTTTTTTATAGTTTTACTTTAATTTATATTATATAAATTATTTTTTTTAATTTAATAAAATTATAAAATTAATATCACAATTAAATTCTTATAATATTACCTATTAAATTTTTAAATAAATTAATAATGCTTATATTAAAGTAAGTTTATTAATAAAAAAAAATTATATTTTATTATTTAAAATCTTATTTATTATAAAATTATAATTACAAAATTAATTTATAAGATAAAATACTATTTTTATTTATAATAATTTAATATTAATTAATTTTATAAATCATTCTAATTCTAATTTTTTTTTAATATAATTTTAATTCTTTTATATATCTTATATATAATAATTAATTTTTATTATTTTTATTAATTTTTTTTTTAATAATATATATATATAAATATTTTAATATTTTATTTTTTTGGTTTTTTTATTTAAACTTTTTATATAATCTTTCTGTATATTTGTAGATTGTCTTTATTTTCTTTTATTTATTTTTTAGATTTCTGTCATTAATTTATTTCTCTTTTTTCTCTTTTTATTCAATACTTATTTAATATTCTTTTTTGTATTTTTAGTAATTAGAGGAGAGCCAAATATAATGTCATTCTATTAGGAAGAAAGAGTGTGTAGTAGTTGATAATATTACACAAATCCTTTTTTAGATAAATAAATTAACTAATCATATATATTATAAAAAAAAGGGAGATATCAGTTAATAACATTATATAAGATAATTAGCTAATTATATTTATTATAAAGAAGAAGGATGCTGGTTGATGACATTATACAAATTCTTTTTTAAATAAATCTAAATTTACTGTGCACATAAAATATCACAAATATTACTGTGCGTAAATTTACTGTGTGTTTTACGTCATATATTTATTATGACAAATTTTTGTTTAATATTAAACAAATGTTATAATAGTTTAATGTAAGAAAAAAAAATTCTCACTTTCGCAACTTTAAAAATATAAAGAAGAATTTTTTCTTGCAATTTTTTTATAATGAAACAAATATATTTTCGAAAGTAAAAATATTTTAAGAATTATCTTGTTTAAAAACTGTGAAATCTTTATGAACAATATGTAAATACTTTTGCATACTCTAAAATGATAGAAAGTCATAATACTACATCTAGTAAAAAAGAACTTTAACTTTAAACACAAAGTAGTTGACAAAAAGTTAAAACAAAAAATGCAAATTATATTGAAAACCTTATTTCTAACTTATTAAAGACACCTATTCAACTTTCTTTTCCTTTTTTTATAATCTTTACAATAAAATTCTGCAGCTAAACCTTTATCATCTATATCATATTCATCAATATCACCTTCATCACCTATATTACCTTCACCACCTATACCACCTTTATCACTTATATCAATTCCTAGTCTTCCTAATAATATTCAGCTTTTATTTAACGTATTAGTATAAAATCAATCAATTGCTATTATTCAAAAGGCTAAATAAAAGTGTATGAATATATCAAGTTATCACAAATAGCAACATCATCTAAACTTCATTCACAGTTCTTTTCAAAAATTAAAAGGCTTAGAGAGACTATAACTATAGAGGAATAAAAGCTTAAATAATTAAGAAATAATGTAATAGCTTAATAATGAGTTCAGAAAAAAAAGAGAAATGCTAGAAAAAGAAAATATTGTGAAAGTATATGATACATCAGGTTGCTTATTATATCTAATGAATGATCCTAATCTTTTAGAAAAGATGGATAACAATATTAAGTTTAGAGCTGCAGATTATAAATAATGTAAGAAGATGATCAAAGCATAAATAATTAAGCACCTCCATGAAATATAAAAGAAAATTATAATATATATATGGTAAAATCTACATTACAAAATTATATGCAACCTCGGCATTCTGGAATAAAGGAAGCAAAATAATACCATTATTCTATACAAATACATTTAGTGGCTATTGAAAAAAATAAAATGAGTGATCATGTTGTTAATAAATATTATTGTTTAACATTAATCAAAGATGTAAAAACATTTACATCTGCTTTTTTATAAAATATTATTCTGATTTCACAGAATGATAAAGCTAAAGTATATGTTTACTATTATTTTATTGATATTTTGATAGTTAGAACAAATAGATTTTTTTGGATAGCAAGAAAAAAATTTTTAGAAATGTAAATAAAGAGTTTATAAAAAATAAATAAAAAGCTTATAAAAAAATAATTAACTTTTTGTTATCAATTTTTCAAATATAATTTTTAATTAAATAAATGATTGGTAATTATTAAAGTTTAAATTATTATTATTAGGTTTCATTAGGTATTGCAGTAGTCAAAAAAACATTTAAGATAATACAGATATCAAATGAACCTGTATCTGTTCCTGATCATAACTTTTTAGTAGATTTTAAGTATAAGTTGATCCCATCTGTCTACTTGTTGATTGATTCTAATAATACAAATAATTCTTTATATTTTAAAAAATGTGAATCTTTATTCGCCTTAAATACTTTTTGAACATTTCGTCTAAAACACATATGTTTGATCTTATAACAATTGTAAAGGAGAAGGTTTATAATAAATTTATACATTATAAAGGTTCAATAAAACTTATCTGGTATCTATTGATGAACAGAAGACCTGATAAAAATCTTCAGTTCTTCACTAATATTTGAAAATATATGTTTATTTTTAAGAAACTCGATTTAGACTACCTTATAGTGTTAACATATACATCAGAGTAATCAACGTACAACCTAGTAAAAAGAAGCATGTTATCATTATCTGGTAAATTAGCAGGCATTATATTGAATCCTTTTAATTATGAAAAGCATCTTAGCAGTATAAATAGACAAATTTCTGTAGTTGATGAAGAACTCAGATATAAAAATTTTAAATATGCTAGTGAACATCTCTATAAACTATAAAATCGTAATCTTATTAATGAGTAACCAGTTGTTGCTACATTTGTTGAAAGATATGACCATATTATTTTTTAGACATTAAAGAAGAAATGTAAGATTAGATTGATCATTATTCGTAAATCTGTAAATATTCTTTTGATTTATAAAAGTGCAAGGATTAGAATTATTATAAACCACTATGAGTTTCTGATACTTTTGAACTTTTATTACTAAATAATAAATATCTTCCTCTCATTATATAAGAATAAGATAAGCATTTTCTTAATCTATTACACATATTGAAAAATTTTAGTGATCAGTTTTCTGACTATAATGAGCATTATCCAAGTATTTCATCTGAACTGTATCATAAACTCATATACCAAAAGTGTGGAAAATATTTTTTAATAAAGGTATTTATGAAAATGCATAGTAAGACTATACATTCAAGCAGAAAAAAGTAACATGAGAAAATGATGTCAATCTATGGTAGAAAATCGTGATGCAATGAAAAATTATGAAGAATCATATATGGATCAATTTTTTGACTATAGAGATAAAATCTCAGATATACAAATTTCAAATAATAAATAAATAGTGGTGAACATAAAAAAAAAAGTATAATCTTGGGATCAAGACCATCTTACATTTTAAATTAATTTGCACAATGTATGATAAAATTTATAACAATAAAATAACTATAAATTCATAAATCTTTCAAAGTTTAAAATTATTATCACATGATAAATAAAGTTACACAATTCTTTAATTGGATATTATGATAAGAGAAAGGGGAGAAAAAGCCCTTAAAAATCAAATGACATCTTTCTGACCCCTTTCTTTTATCTTTCATATTTTATTTATATTTTGTATAATATAATTTCAGTTAATTGTTTATTTATTATGATTCTTTATTTAATTAGTTATTTACTAATTATTTAATATTAATTTTTTTATAATTTTTATTTTTGTTAATAAAGTCACATAATATAATATTTTACAAATTTTTAACTCTATAATACAAATATAACTTTTTATTTAAAAGAATTACAATTAAAAATTTTTTAAAATTAATATAATCTAATATTTTATATTTTATAAATATAAATTAATCTAAATAAATATAAATTAATAAAAATAATAAAAATTAATTATTATATATAAGATATATAAAAGAATTAAAATTATATTAAAAAAAAATT
>CAJVPP010002547.1:0-14453 GCA_910592005.1 Funneliformis mosseae
GAAGTTCAAGTCCATGTCCATGTCCATGTCCGATCCTAAAGAAAATAAGGTGGTTTTTTTTTTTAAAAAAAAAAAAATAAAATAAAATGACTGAATTATCTGATCAATCCGGTTATCTGCTCAATCTGATGTTATCTGAGGATCACATCCGGATTATCCGCGATCCGTTCATTCATAATCTGAATGATCCATTTTTTGATCAGATCAGATGACAGATTGAATGAATTTCACTGAAGCATACCTCTAATTTATTTGTTCTTAGTAAATTGTTTTATATTTAAATAATAAAATTATTTATTATAATAATTAATTTATTTAATTATTAGGAAAATTATGTGATATATATCTTAATCAAAAAATTGATCATAAAGTAAGGATTAAAATGGTTATGTGTGCATTTTTTTTTTTTTAAAGTATGGAAAGATTATATTCAACATTATAGTATAATTCATTCATCAAAATAGTATAATATGCAATATAATATTATATCTATACAAAGTTTTGAAATTTTTATTAGTATGACAGAATCTTTAATAATGCTTATTATAATTCATCAAAAATATTATTCTAACTATCCTTTATTTTTATGAAAACATAGAACTGAGGTTCTTAAACATATATTTAGTATATTACGACAAATATAGCTAATTTAAACTTTTATGTATTTTATAAAATTCAAAAATGCATAATATATCAAGATAAAATTTCACGTATTAGATTAATTAATATATCAAGAGATCAAACATCAGCTGGAGGTAGAAATTTTATTATATTAATTAAAATGTATTTATAAAAAATTAATATAATTTGTATATCTAAGTTATATATTTAATATTAATAGTACTTCTCTTTCTCATTATACTATTGAATATTTACGTACTTGGCTATTTGAAGATGACTTTAGAGAAATAATTCATATTGGATATAATGAAGTAATATCATTTACAGAATATCTTCAAATTAATAATCAGATTGCACCTTTAATGTGATAACTTATTTGTCATGATGAACATTTATCAAATGATCAGAATAATTTAGAAATAGCTAATAATAATGATGATCAATATCAAAATTTAACCAGCATAAAAATTATTTTAATATTTATTAATATTATTATTTTTTTTTAATTTAAACTTTTATTTTAGAATCTATTAAATCACAGATAGAAATTGAAAATATTAGAATTATTGTATTTGAAGTATCTCGGCTCTTATTAAATGAATCAGATAATGAATCAAATATGAGAAATGAAAATGAAGCAATAAATATTTTATTAACAACTTTTCGTGATTTATATTACATTTTTAATCAGAAACCAGTGTCTCAAAAGCAATTTGAAAGGTTTGATTTGCTATTTATACCTGAAAGATTTTTACATTTTAAAGCTATAATTAATATTCAAAAAAATCATAATACCTTTACATGATATTTAAAAAGTACTTTTAATAAACAAGCATAATCTAAAATATCTGAAACAATTAAAAAATCTGATTTACTTAATCTTAATAATGCTAATTAATTAATTACTAAATTGACAAATGATTTAAATGTATAAAAAAATTGTAAAATTGATAAAATAAATGTTAAGAAGGACATAAAAGATTTGTAACTATTCCAATAGCTGTTAGAACTAACAGTAAGTATTTCTTTTTTTGATATTATAAAATTTAAGTAATTTTATTTATAAATAACTTTAATTTATTTTTTTCTTTTTTTAAGTGTATAATATTATTAATACAAATATATCTAATTTTCATTCTTTAATTTCAGGTGGATATTTAATCACTTATTCAGATAAGAAACTTTGTATTACTCAAATTATCTCAATATATAAAAAGTGAGGTTAACAATATGCTTGGATAGAAAAAGCAAATTTTTTGGATTATTTATTATATATTTCAGTTAATATTTATCTGAATATTTATGATAATCTTTAGATAAATACATGTGAGGCAGGAGGAAAATTATTTGTTTACATTCTAGCAAAGAAGTTTTATATTATTTTGATTCATCTCTTTTTAATTCTCAAGGTTTTTTTTTTACTTTAACAAAAGAAAATTTGGAAATTTTTTAGCATTTTAAAACATTAGAAATGATATCAGATCTTATAAAGATTTTTTATAAATAATAATTTTCAATATTAAATTTGTAATTTTTTATCTTTTATATTTTATAAAATAAAAATTAAATAGATTAGTTTCTTTTTATTTTTGGTAAAAATAATTATTAATTTTAATAATTAAAAGTAAAATATCTTATTGTAATTATAAGGTTCAAATGTCTTATAATTATTTATATTTACCACAATTTTGATTTACATAATTAGTAAAATCATGTGATTTATAATCATATAATTTTTTTATATTTTTCTGATAACTTCTATTAAAAGTTTTTCTAATACTACTTAGATTCGATCATAAGGTAAAAAGATCACTTTGCTAAAATTCAAAAAATTTATTGAATAAAAGCTACTTATTGATTCAAGAATAATAAAAAAAAATCATTAGTATAGAAACTGTGACACGTTGGCTTAATGTACTTGGATATTTTTTCAGTCACAAAAATAAGGTAAGTCAAGTATATTATAGATGGTTAAAAAATACTAAAAACTAGATTACTAATATTACCTGTATTATATAAAGCATATACTATGATAGTCACAAGTATACTAATATTATAAAATATTGACAAACTTTTCTAGATAAAATTTATAACTATGAAAAAAATATAGTAAAGTATGAAGGTGAAAGTATAAAATAAATATTACTAATATTAAAATTTAATAGAAGGAAATAATTCATGTAATGTATAATAAGTGTATATTTTACTTAAATAATAGAAAATAG
Source organism: Funneliformis mosseae (assembly GCA_910592005.1). NCBI lineage: Eukaryota > Fungi > Glomeromycota > Glomeromycetes > Glomerales > Glomeraceae > Funneliformis > Funneliformis mosseae. The sequence goes on from CAJVPP010002547.1 coordinate 2,847, forward strand.
AATATATAAGCAAAGTCTGAAAAATTGCTATTATACAAGAAAGGAAACAGTTATTCTATTATAGTTAGTGAGTTCTTGATAGAAAAATGTGGTTGATTTAAATTGAACTCACAATAATATTAACAAAACCCTTCTATACTTAAAGAAGTTCGAGTTTATCTTTAATTGAGAAAAGATCAGAAAGGTTTCTGGATAAGTGAGTATTTAATCAAATAAGTAAAAATAAAAGCTATACCAGTTTTTGAAGTAATTTTTCTAAACTGTATTGCCTTGTTTGCATTTGATAATAGTTTGAATCATGTAGTATATAGATTTAATGCACTCATAGTAAGTAAAATAAATCTAAAACCTAAAGGCAAGTAACTGAAGATAAGAGACACAGTTTTTGAACCAGATAACTAATATTAATTAATGGTTAATAAAAATAATAAACTGAAAGAAATGAAACAAATATTAATTGAGTATAAATTGTGAAAAGATAGGTTAAATGCTGATTGTAAGCTGTATAAGAATAAGAATAAAGATATAAATCAGACAAATTGTTATGCATAAAGAATCATTTCATTACAGCCAGATTTTTTATTTCAAAAAAATGCATTAAAGAAAATAATATTAGAAGTTGAATATAAATGTATATTTTACTTAAAGTTTTACTGTAAACTGAACTATATTGAATAATACTAAAGTGACAAAAAGATATGCTCGAAAGAATTGTGATTATTCTTGGTTAAACTTACAACGTGTTATTTTGCAGCTTTAGAGTCTGTTAGTATAATTACAATAAGAAAATTTACTAGGAAGACATAACGTTACATAGATTTGTATAAAAAAGGAATAACTGATAAATTGGCAGAATATGCTGCCAAAAAATATAAATCTTACTGTTGTATTTCTGAATATGTATTAGCAGAATTAAATAAAATAAAATAATAAATGCTAATGGCTTCACAATGTAAAAAAAATGTAATATTATGTGAATATATGCTAAATTACGTGAATATCACATGAAAATCAACATTCAAAATTTTGAACTAATGCAATTTATAGGTGATAGCCATTATATTTTTTTGAATTAACAATTTTGATTAATAGAATTTTTTATTTTATTTAGATATTATTCTTCAAATTTTTTTATATAAATACATTAAGAAATTTTTTATACAATACAATTTTAGCTTTATTAACATTAAAATATATAAATATAAATACTTTATAAGATATTAATTATAAAGATATAAAATTAAAATTATTATATTTATCTTATTGAAAAACATGTTGTTAAAGTATATTTGATAAAATTGAATTATTATATGTCAAAATAATTTAAAAATATGAAATTTACTGCATTTTAATATTATTTTTAATTGAAATTAGTTTTATTTATTTTTAAATACTATAATCTGGTGTTAATCTTGATGATTACAGATCTGTAAATATGTGACAAAGTATAAAAAGTCAAATATATTAAACATATTTAACATATTTAATATAGTTAATATATTTAATATGATTAGAAATATTTAATATAGTTAATATAATTAATATATTTGATATATCAAAATATATAATAGAATAAATATAAATACAAGCTCTTTGTAAGTTAAAAAAGACAAACTGATAGTTATATAAAATCTCTCTTATAAAAGATAGCACAATACTACTCTTCTACTTCATATACTTCTCTTATTTATTTTTTTTCTTATTTTTATTATATCTTATCATTTTTTATTTTCTTTCTATTTCAATAAAGTATTACTTATTTTCCATCATAAAACTCTTCGTGATTACTGTGAATATTTTAATCTGTGATTAAAGCTATTTGTATTTAATAAACTCAATTTAACTTGATAAAGCCAGTAGTAAAATAACTAAGATTAGTGTAAAACTAATTAGAACAATATATAAACTATAAAAAATCAACCTTCTGATACTATATCTAATAGTTACAACCTGAAAAAATTATATGTTAACATTTGATAATGATGACAGAACTCTCTTCTCCTGTTTATGTATTACTGCAAAACTGAAATAACTATTGATATACTTCTATGAATATGTTTCATATACTTAATGATCTCCTAAAGTATCAGAAAATTCATTACCAACTGTATATTAAGATCAACTAAAACATTAGAATTGTAAAACCACTTTTTAAAGATTCTTCCTGTCTTACTTGTAACTTTAGTATTGATTTCTCTGAACTTTCAGAAGCATTTCAAACTTTCTTTAATTGAACTGTTGACAACCTTAAAGTATAATAATATATAGATAAAGTGTAATTATATTTAAATAAGCTATTACTACACTAACTATTAATTTTTAATAAGTGTATTTTTGATAAGTTTTATGCTTTTTACATTATAATTGATTACCTTCTACTATATTAGATCAATTTATTAGATTATGTATTAAAGTTTCAAAGAAAAATTGTTATTAGAAGATTGCAAAGATAACAAATCTAAAAACTGTTACTACTACTTAGTCAAGTATTTGCAAATAAACTTTTATTGAAAAAGAGAAAAGAAGTTTCAAAAACTTTGAGAATGCTTTAAACACTAAAAATCTTAACTCAGTTTTAAAAAAAAGCCTAACGTTAAAAGTAGCAGTTTCTTTCATTTTGACAATTTTATTAGTACAAGACTTAGAAGTAGCTATAAATTTAGCAGTATTAGACTGGAAAATTAAGGCACTAGCTTTAAAATAACAGGTGAATATATCAATTTTACACTATTTTTAATTCTGAAAATAGAATGATGATGATGCTAAGTCCTCCGATATAAAAGGCAAAAATAAACAAATAAATAATATTATACAAATAGAAACTGATGATAAGAAAAGTTGAAAAAAAAGTTATCATAAACAACCATACTTAAAGGTCAGCTCTAGTGAAATCTGATTAATCTGTCATTTGATCTGATCAAATTTCAGATCATCCAGATTTCTATTCATCAGATTTTGAATTATCCAGTATAATCTGATCAATTTTTATAATTCTGGTTGGAATTATAAATTTTGGGCAGAATTATGAAAATTACGAAAAATCATATGATTTTTAATTTCTATGCGTACAGATATATCGATCAATTTCCTTTTTCAATGATAGCTGTTTCACAAAAAATTTTCTATTTTAAATTTTCGTATTCCTTACGTTTTGTGCTATCATAATACTGATTATTTTCTTTTTAGCGATTACTATTTCACAAAAAAATTGTTTTTTGTTTTTGATTTTTACGATTCTGATACTCTGTGTAATCTGTATAATCTAGTTTCCAAAAATGGTAATAATCAGAGGTCTTGTATTTTAAAATATGTCATCGAATCGATCAGAAAATTGGGTTTCTATTTGGTCAATCTTGTGATACAAACAGATTAATCTGAATCTGATCTAAAGATGACACCTCAATTAGTTATAACAGATGACAAATAAGCATTACAATGTTATAACAAATTGCAACATTATTAAAATTTAAGTTATAATAGGTGACAAATAAGCATTATAATGTTGCAACGCCATCTTTAATCTGATCAAATTTTGAGTGGATGATCAAATATTTGGATTGATCAGATTCAAAGCATACCTCTAACCACACTAACTTTTTCATTATAATAACTCCTCCTTATTTAGTTTAGATTCTAGTGATAGTTTTCCTAAAAGTGAAGATAAAATTGATCTAATAACTGAGAATATCAATAATGTTGACTTGTTTGATGAACCTTAACTTTTTCAAATGCTAAAAGGATTACAAAATGTCTTACAATCAGTAGGATTTTTAAGATCAAAAGAAACTAGATTTGTGGATCTCTTTACATTTAAAGGAGGTGATTAAAATTTTAATGATTAGTTGAAATAATACAATTATGTTTGTAAAGCATATAGATGCCTACTAAAACCTTCTCAAAATAATTTTATCATATCCTTTTCTATATTTTTAATATAGTTTTAACAGTTTTGGCTTTCGTTATATTAAAAGGTTTTATCATATCTATTATTATGATTTTAATATAGTTTCGTCTAAGTTTTAACTGTTATTAAGGGATTTCGTTTCTCATCATTAGTAAAGCAAATAATATTTTTGACAAAAGAAAATTAATACTAATATCATCTTTTATGAAGATATCAGCTTTTACTTAGTTTAACAAAATGAAATTTGAAAAGGATTTATGCTATTAGAATAATGATAGTGATCAATAATATAAATATTAATCTTTTATTTATTATTTTCTTAATTATTGCATTACTTATAAATGAACATAATAAAGATCTATACTATAATAATGCAAATAAAAATCTGAATAATCAGTAAACGAATATGCTACAGAAATAGAATTTTTATATTTGAAGTTAGATCCAAAATATAATACTTAAAAGGATGAAAAAATTGAACAGTTCTTTTAAAGCTTACGACCTGAATTTTATACTGTTTTTGCTACTACTATTTCTTGTGATTTAGAAAAAATAATCAATAGAATTTGCTCAGTTAATGCAATATTATCTAAAGATACTACTTTATCAGATTATTCTTTAAGCAAAGCCTGCTTAAATTAAAGTAAAAAATCCAAAAAAGAACAAATTGCTAATATGTAATAACTCATTAATGAAAATAATAAAAAGTTAATTAAGAAATTCAAATACTTATTGTCTAATACTACTGCAACTTCTAGATTTACCAATGATCAAATAAATAATAATTAGAGAAAAATAATACTTCTAAAAGTAGTTAACAAAATTGTTTTAATTATAAAAAGGTTGAACATCTCTCTAAAGATTGTTAAACATCAAAAAATAATTGTAACAATAATGATAAATATTATAATTATAACAATTTGAATATTTTGCATAAAATTATACTATCTAACTAAAAATTCTTACTCGCATTGCAAATAACATGAATACTAAAAAAATTTATATTAAACTAAAAATAGATTTGTAGCAAACAAAGATTAACATATTGCACTTTTATATTATTCTCCAATAATGTCTGGTAATCAAAATCTGTATATCCCACTAATAGATACTTTACTACTATAACCTATGTATATTATATCTACTCTTAGCTATTTATCATACTCTTATTTAAACTATTAATAGTATCTTCAGAGGGTGAGTATATCAAAAGAAATCAAAAATCCTCAAAAGTTATTATAACTATTTATTGTTATACTCATAAAGATAACTAATATATTTAATTTTAGATTCAGGATTAGTAAGAAGCAGTGATGTACATTCTTGATGTCTCAGAGATTTGTTGTCCTAGCTATATGTCCCAACCTGTCTCATATTATATTCCAAAGGTCCTATCTGTCCTATTTATGTCCCATCAGTGTCCCATCAGTATCCTATCAATGTCCTATAATAACACTGGTAAGAAGTGTGATAGCAAAATTATTTTTACAGTAATTTGAATGAAAAATAGAAAAACTTTTTAAATTAAATAATAAATATTCAAGGTGAACATTCGCAACTATTAAAACAAGTGCAAAATATACTAATTCAAATTGATAATGTCAAAATTCCAATGAATATTAATATCACTAAATTAAATAACCATTACATAGTGACTGGTAATAATTGGCTTACTAAATGTAAAGTATAATTACATTAGAACAAAGGAACTTTATTTTAAATGAAATGAAATCATATATTAAGTTCTAATAACTTGTTAGAAAAAACCTATATTTAATCAATTTCAGCAACTGATACTTATAATAAATCTGATAAATGAAGAATATGAAGAAGAAATCTTAGTTTTATAATGACATTATACAGTTTTAAAAAATAACATTAATCAACCAATTCTTGCTGAAGCTAAATTAGATTAAATTCTAATTCAAGAGTAACGATATTCTTCTCAATATTATAAAAATTTGAAGTAAATGTTTGATGTTTAACCCCTATCAATGAAAAATGAAAATACCATTAGCAAAAGTCAGAAAATAGATATTGGTGTCATATCAATTTGATAAACTAACAGATATTTATACATTATATTAAAAAGAATAAAATCATTTACAATTACTTTCAAATATTTCTGAGAAGAAATCAAAGATTTCTAAAATAATTGCATCTTTAAAAGAGAAACAATAACAATGATTAACTACTTTATTTAAGCAAAATGATGATTAATTTATAAATAACTTATTCAGCTAGAATACACTAATGTAAAAATACATCACATACCATTGAAAATAAATATGCTAATACATTAGAGAGCATACTGATTTTTTATATTTATATATATACTTTTCTTTTAATATTTATTATAAACATACCACTTTTTTTATCTATTTGTTATCTGAATACTTAAATAAATAAAATAAATTTTTAATTAATAAATATTATTTAAAATACATGTACTATATCTTATTGCTATTTTTATTTTAATTTCTAATAATGTTAATATTTCAGATAATATATAATCACAAAATTTTGAATTATTATATTATATTTTATTTTTCTTAGATATGATAAAATTTTAAGTCAAATATCTTTATCTTTAAGTAGATTTTTTTCTGAATATTTATTAAGACTAATTTGTAAAATATTATTATATAATATATATAATTTAAATATATTTAAAAACTATTCTTTATAATTTAATAATTATTTTAGCTAATTTTATTTTATAATGATTAGATTTTTGTAATTAAAAAATATTGAATAGCTTTAAATCAAACTTTTAATCTAATGTTATTTCCTTATTATTTTTAAATATATTTTTAATTTTTATAATATATTTATTTAGTATTTAATTATTTGATTTATTATTTTTTTTGATATCACTTTCATCATCATCTCTTTTTTTTATTTTTTTATTATTATCTTTTTTTTCTTCTCTTATTTTATTTATATTTTCTTTATTAAATATAAAAAAATTATCTAATACTTGACTATTATTCTTAATAGCTTTATATATAATTTTTTTTCTTTTTTAATTTAAATAGAATTTTTATAGTATAGAAATGAATGCTAAACTTAGATAGTTTCAAATTTTTTATATTATCAATAAAATTTGAAATAAATTTTTTTTTTTTATCAAAACCTTCATCTTTTTATTTAAATTCTATATTTATAAAATTTTATTTGTTTTATTTATATAATATTATTTGTCTTTTAACTTTTACTAAATTTTTACAATTTTCTGTAAATATAAAACTTTTTTTAATTATAAATCAAATTTGTATATATTATAGTATTTATATAAAATTTATTAGATTATATATATATATATAATTTAACTAAAATATTATAATCAAAATAATTTTATTCATTTGTATTATCAATATTTATAAAGTAATTTCCTATTTATATTTTTGAATATATAATATTACTTGTAAAAAAATATTTTTATCTAAAAAAACTTTAAGTTTTAGCATAATATTCTCAATAAGAATAAAAAATTTTTGTATTATTATATAATCATTTATTCATAAATGAATGTATTTAGCATAATATTTTTTTTTGCTACGTTAGCAATAATCTTATTTATATTCAATTTTAAATAGTTAGATTTTATAAGTTGAAGATAAAGTTAAACATATTTAAATTTCACCATTAACTTTTTTATTATTGAGATCTAATATTAGGTTATCAATCAAAATCTTATTATATTAATTATAATTCTCAATTTTATCATTTAACTCTTCTATATTAATTTTATCAGCTAATTTCTTATTGATCTCTTTAATAAGTTTTTGGTATTTCAAAAGATATATAATGTTTAAATTTTCTTTATTATCTTATGCTACTATTGATTTTTTTTTAGTATGATTTGAGTTTTTTATGTAATATAATCTATATACTTCATTAAAAATACTTTCTTGGTAATATTTTTTATTGTTTTTTTTTTATAATTTTTATGATATTATTATTTTTGACATTTTGTTGAATATAATATATTAATTTTTTAATTGATAATAGGAAGTATTAAATTTTATTATCAAATAATGATTCTTTTTATAAGAGAAAAATATTTTTTTTTAAATTTTACAATATAAAGCAAAAAATAAATCATAATTAGATGATTTTTTTATTATTTAATAATAAAAAAAGAATCATAAAAGAAATGTATTATAAAGAAATATATCACAATAGATATGTATCACTAAAAAATATTTATACATTTTATTTTGTATTATATTAAATTTTATGATAAACTATTTATAATTCTTGATCTATAATATTATCACATATATACACATAGGACAAAAGTATCTGGACAATTGTGATATTACACAAATTTAACTGTATATTGCTAATCTTTAAATAACAATAGAATGCCTAATTTCTAACCAAATTCGTTATTCTTTTTTTTTTAGAATCCTACAACTTCGCTTTTTTAAATAAAAAAAAATTTTTTATAAATAATTATTTCAATACATAAAAATGCCAAAACCTATGAGCTTACATCTTTTAAGCGTGAAAAGATTGTAGATTTATTAAAGGGCAGACATAGCATAAGAAACATTTTGGAAATTCTTAGCAAACAAAAATCTACTGTCCATGATGTAATTACGAAATACAATAAGAAAACTGTACTGATACTGCATCTAAGAGTGATAGATCTTTAGCTTTATTAGAATAAGATAAATATTAATTAAGAAGAATAGTCCAACAAAACCGTAAATAAGCTGTAGAAGAAATTACTGAACAATTTAACCAGAGTCTTAATATTTTATTAAGTAGTAAAACTGTTAAGCGAGTATTACATTTTATGGATTATTATAGGTGTACTAGTAGGAAAAAACCTTCAGTTTCTGATGTAAATAAAAAACGTTTACTTTGGTATCATATTAGAAAAGTTGATAAGATGAATGGAATTTTATAATTTTTGGTAATGAATCTCATTTTGAATTATTTAGAAATAATGCTAATCAATAGGTTTGACATAAGGTTCATGAGGCATATGCAAAAGATTGTTTAATTTTAACAGTTCAAAAGTCAGAAAAAATTATGGTTTGGAAGTGTTTTTGCAACTTTAAAGTAGGATCATTAGTAATAATTGAGGGAAAATTAAATGCTAAAAAGTATGTAGAATTACTTAAACGTTATTTTTTACCTTTTCTTAATAAACTTAAACCTAATAGCCATACTTTTCAAGATGATAATGCTTTAGCATATGCAGCACAATTCATAAAGGGTTAGAAAGAAAAAAATTTACATTAATCACTTCCTTAGCTAGCACAGAGCCCTGACCTCAATCCAATTGAGAATTTGTGAAATGTATTAAAAAGAAAGGTCAGGATGCGTAGTCCTAAACCAAAAAATAAGTTAGAACTTTTAGCTACTCTTAAAGAAGAATGGTATTAAATTGAATCTAAAAGATTATTAAAGTTAGTTGAAAGTATGCCTCGTAGAATTAAGGCTATAATAAAAAGTAAGGCGTATCCTATGCTATATTAGTATTATTTTTAGATTAATATAAGTTAATAAATAGTTAAAATTTATATGTTTTTACTAAAGATTATAATATTGTAATATAGCTAAAAATTTCTTTAAATTTTTTCAATTTTTTTTATATTATTTCATAACTATCTAACAAAATTTTATAAAAAAATTTATAATTATATATTTTAAATAATAATAAAAAAGGTTACTTAGTAATAAAAATTATGTTAAGACTAAACATTTTAATATTATACTATAAATAAAGTTTTTATTAGAAAATGTATTATTTTAAAATAAATTTTAAATTATTATAGTTTGACCAATTTTTACTTAAATTCTTTGAAATTTTTATGTATTACGTGATATATTATGATGAATAACTTTACTTATGAAACTGAAGTTATATTTATTAATAAAAAAAAGTTTACTTATATCCAACTTTACCTAATTAATTTAGTAATTTACATAGTATCCAGGTACTTTTGTCTTGTATGTGTATATATATAGATTAATAATATTACAAAAATATTGATTATATAATAAAATATTAATATTTTGAATTTTGGTCACTTAAAAATACTTATTTCTGACAATAAAAAAATTTTAATTATAATTTTCAATTAATTATTATTATACAAAATTTTACATAGTAATTTATTATAAGATATTTATAATTTTATTTATTATAGTATTTTAATTTTTATAAGCTATTTTTAATAGTCTTATAATTTTTTTACTTTGAAAAATAAAATGGTAATAAAGTTCAAAAATATAATTAATATATAATTAATAATTATTTTACACAAAATACTGAATAACTATTATATTAGAAAAATTAAATTTGATTGGTTAATTTAGGGCTTTACAGGAGTCTTGAATCATAAATCAAATTTGATTTCTAATATTATTAACTACTTTGTAGATAAGGTAGTTAGCTTAAAGTACTGGATAAATGATTTATCTGATGTCTTGTGATTAAGCTATTTTTTTAACTTTTTAAACTTTTTTTTATAAATAAATAATAATTTTCCTACAAACAATTTTTTTCACAATATTTTTTCTTTTTTTACAAATTTTATAAATAATTTATTTTTGCAAACTAAATTTCGTTAATAAAAATTGTAAGTAATTTTACAGTAGCGATCATAAGTATCTGACTGCCTGAGATCATTCAAAATTATTATATAACTACCTCTTAAATTTTTCAGAAATATAATGTAATACAATACATAATCACTTGTAAATTTATAAGTATTAATAATACAAAAAAAAAATTTAGATGATCATCAAACTTTTGCTTGAAAAATGGAATTTTCTTTAGAGAAATGATATGAAATTATCTTTTTACGTGAGCATCCAGCTAGTCTAAAGTTTAGTTTTAGATTTATTGCTAAACATGTATGTTGTAGTAAGTCTACAGCTATTTATTAGGTTAAAAGATATCATGAAAATCAGGATCTAAGTATTTTAGAAAGATCAAGTAGTCTTGTATAATATTCATGAAACAAGATGACAAGATTGTAAAGATAGCAGAGAAAAAACATAATATAATAGCCATTTAAATACAAGAAAAATAGAATAAAGAGGTATTGGGCTTAGTGTAAAAACTGTAAGACAACGTCTTTATAAGTCTAGAAAAAAGTTTAGTAATAAAATTTCTAAACATTTACTTAAAGAAGACCATTGAAAAAAAAGGTTGCAATAGGCAAAAAAATATAAGAATTTTGATTGGAATTGAATTGTTTTTACAGATAAGGGTACATTTCAATTATATATATCAAAAAAAAGGTTTAACAGTTTCCTGGTAGAAAAAAAGTATTTTGTTCTATTAAGCATTCACTAAAAGTTCATATTTGGGAATGTTTTTCTGCTTCTGAATTTGGTAAGTTATTTTGCTTTCAGAAGAACCTTAATGTTAAATTTATGAGTACTATTTATGAGTAAGGTCTTCTGGTTTCTACCTCTAAACTTTTTGATGAAGATAATATAGATTGAATCTTGTAAAAAGATAATGATCCAAAGCATCAATCGAAAATCATGAAAAAATAAAAGAAAGAAAATGGCATTGAGGTACTTTCTTAGCCATCAATGTCTCCAGATCAAAATTTTATCCCTTAAACTGTAGAGATTTACAGGCAAATTTGTCTGTTTATTTACTATAAATTCCCTTCTGATTTACTTTTATGAAAAATTAAAATTTTTAAAAAATTTTTTTTTTAAAT
>CAJVPP010002548.1:0-14443 GCA_910592005.1 Funneliformis mosseae
TCTGTTAAATATTTAATTTTTCTTAAATAAACCTGCTAGAATTGTTTAAATATTTTGTTGTCATATAAATTGCAATTTAATATGACTGAATGCTGATTTAAATAATAATAAATTGCTAAAATAGCTACTTTAATTAAAGAAATAGAATATTTATTTCTATTTTGCTATTTCAATATTATTATAATTGAAAATCAATTACTCTTATATCAGATATATCCTCTAATTTTCCTTTATAATTTTATTAGCTCAAAATTTCAATAGCATGTATTCATTATTAGTAGAATACTTAGTATTTTTAACTTTTAAATTTCACAAAAGAAATTAACATTTTTTTCAAATTTTCATTTGAAACTGTTATTTTTGCATAGCATATTAAAGATTAATTATAAAAAAATTTACAAGAATTGTTTGAAAAATTAAAAAAAAGTTTATAATAAATAAACTTTATGTCTGCATTAGCCGTACGATAATATAGATATTGACCTGCAAGATTTACATATGATGAATTTTAAGAATTATAACTTGTAGATAGATCATATTGTTATGATAGTTTTGTAGCTTTAATAAAAATCTCAAAAGGATAAATAAAACTAAGACAATTACTCGAAAAATTACAGGTGAGGATTCACAATAATGTCAAAGATTATTCTCAATATAAAAACATAAAGATAACTTAAAGATATTTTAAAGATTATGCTTCAGAGATTCTAAGAAATAGCAAATCAATACAATATCATACAATAAGTTTACTAATAATAATTAAAGAGATTGCAAAGAATGTAAAAGGTTCATGAATAAATTATTAGAGTTTCAAATGAGTTAAGTTAACTCATGAGTCAGATGAGTCAAATCGAGTAACTAATGATAATAAATTCTTATAACATGTGGTGCGCACATGCTATACTTGCTCCAGAAAATATATCCATTGATGACTTAACTATAATTTGTCTTTTTTTATAACTTGGCAACTTTTTTTCCTTTTTAATGTTTTAAATAATTTTAATTAATAAAGCTCGTCGCTCATCTGGTCCTTTTGAATAGTTTAGATATGATCCATATGATAGCTAATTTATATCATGTTTTTAATTGATATCCTATCTTAGACCTTAATTGAACGTTACAAAAATTATAATCCGAGCGACGGTTAAATCTAACTCAGGCCGTCCCAAGAAAGATTTATACAACAATTTACTTAATATGATTCTTTGTGTAGTTAGTTATTAGTCAAGTCTATATGGAGACACGATAAAGGTTTGAAAGTGTAAGGTATCTATTATTTCAAGATTTCGGACGTCTTTTCCTATCATATTCTTTGAATAAAGCGATTTTCGGGGTTATATACAATAAACTATTATAATTATTTTAATATAAATGACAATTTTCAACACTTTCATTATTTTTCCGCAGTTTACTGCGCCATTCGTAAATGCCGATTTCGGGTTTTAATAATACTTATCTTTGTAGATTAGTGAGGTAATGTAGCGGGGGTATCCTTTTTAACTAGAAATGTTCTACTTACGATAGTTTATTTATTTATTTATTTTTTAGAAAGCTAGACTTGAATGAACCGGACTTGAGTCCAATTAAAATCAAATTATTGGTATTTATAGATCTTATAATTTATTTTGATAATTTATTAATTTATGTCGTTATTTGGTGATGATCATGAATAAATATTCATAGAAATTTAATATAGACGTCATATAAAAGGATTAATTGTACTTATTGTTTGCAAACGCTTATATACAATCACTTTTTTGCACTTGTAATAAAAAACTCTTACAATCGTTTCATATTAAAATTGGAATTCCAAATTTTATTCTTTTGTCAGAAATAGGGAAATTTATATCAGAAATTTTTATTAAATTTTTTAAGTATTAAAGCAGTACAAGTATTCTTTTCCTTGCTTAAAGCTCATCATTATAAATCATCACCTATTTATTTTAAAAACTTTTAGTATGTAAATATTACTTTTAAACACCGAAATGTTCAAACATTACTTACCTTATTATTCGGAAGTTACATTTTCGAGATTCATCAGTCCGTTACTATAAACCATAACTTGTATCTTATTTTCATTCTTGATGGGTAGAGATAAAAAAAGTTGTATATTATCGTATCTATTGCAAATAAAAAAATTACGTTAAATGATTCCTGTAATAACCTTTTTATTTTTTTTTAAAAAAAAAAAAAATTTACACGCACGAATTGGAAGACCTCATCAATCTCCATTGAACGAACGCTTCAGCTTTTAAATTATAAATAATCATTCGTTATTGAGAATAAAATCAATTTGTTATAAAAAATTTCAAATTTACAAGAAATGAACCGAGTTTACCTAAACGGATCGGCCTACGCTAATGCAAGCACGTCATGCTTAAATCCATTCAATTGAAATTCTATCTTTTTCAATTTTGAGCACAACATTTCAAAAAACAAAAACCCGATTGTTTGGTTCAGGAAGGTCTTCTTAAAGGATTGTGCAAATAAAGGAACTATTCCATAGAATTCCCAAATAATTTCATGTTTAATGTCGATCATTCAACAGATGCTCCCTCGCTTCGCTTCGCCCCCCTAAAGTAAAAAGCTGATCTTTTAATGCAACAATGATTACAAGTAGTTCATTTCCATTAAACGAATATGAATGGAAGAATTCACGTGGAATGAACAATACAACTAGGACAAAAAAGGTAAGGCACATTAAAATATAATATCGTATAGAGGGAAAAAAATAAACTTACCTTGGAACTTTCCTAATGCGCCGGCATTCACAGATATACCATTGGGACTTATAGTTAAGTAAACCAAGTCCTCAAAATAAATTAATAAATAAATATATTTAATTAATTAAATAAACCAATTATAAAAAAAAAATAATAATTAGTTCTTTATTCGCCATATGTTTCAAGCTAACTCCCTTGATGATTACATAAACTGTTTCGGATTTACGGTGCAAGCTTTAAACAAAGGTGCTGGCGACTAGATATTATAAAAAGTATTATTTGGATTTTAATTACTATAATACAAACGCGAAGAAAAAATATATTTTTACAATCAAATATTTTTTCTACTCATATTTATTTATCATCGATTTTCTTTTTCGTTTTGCTTTTTTTTAAGAAAATATGTAAAGAATTTGTGAGAGAAAATTATGTGAAAACGTTATATTTATCAACCGCGGAATAAGATTTTGTTATAATAGGACATATTTATTATGCGATCTGCAAAATCTGATTCTTTCGTTTATAAACGATTTTAAATGTAAGCAGAAAGTAAAAATGAAGTAATGTTGGCGTTAGATTTATTTAAGAATATTAAATTAATCGGTTTTGCCTCAATGTTTGCGCTCTATACTTTCCTATGTCAATATATTAAACTAAATAAATGCCAATCAAACTCTATTTATTAAAACTGCGTAATTACGAAAAATTGTGTAATAAAATTATAAGAAAAAAATATCGCGAAGGGAATACATGCGTGGAATGTTATAGAAAAAAAAAAAAAATTATTAGGACAGCCTGGCATCCTGCCATTTTGTCAATTCTGACAACTGGCACCTTGACAACCTGGCACTGGTCAAAGGACTAACTGCAAATAGAAAAAATTTTACATACAATGATCCTTTTAATAAAACCTTTAAATCTTTACTTTTTTTTGTTTAATACCCTCAATCATACATGTATATAAAATGATGCTCTGAATTCAGATCAATTAGATTTCTTGATGTTTGGATTAATATCTTCAACTCTCCTCTTTTCATAAAAAAAAAACTTTCCAAATTACTATTGTATCTTTCTTTTATTGCCTTTTGATATCACTGACATATAAGTGAATTACATTCTAACAAGGTGATTTGTTGAAGAAAGTATTGGATGACACAATTATTTGTAAATTATGGCTAAATTTTATTATAATATTAAACAAATTTTTTTATATAATTATGTAATACATTTTACTTTATTATTGTTTACTTTGAATATTGTAATAAATAAATGACATCAAATTGCAGCAAATTTCACATTCTGAGAATTTAATCATTGTTGTTTTAATTCTCTTGCCAAAATACAACAGGAATTAAAAATTACACGCCGACCTTGCAAGGGAAAAACAAAACTCAAGAGGTTTAATTGCCAAAAATATCACGACCATAATTGATGGAATTAGATTTCCAATTTAAGTAATCGTAGTAAGAATTCAAGTTCTGCGATTAATATCAATACAAATACTATTCATATATAAATTTATTTGTAAATATAAAAAAAAGTGCAGCTGTTGGAAGATAAAGGATCTGACCAGCCATTACAAGAGAATTGGCTTAAACATGTATTCTTTAGCACTTTGAGAAATTTTCATTATCCCAACAGAAAAAATTCCACGTAATTCATTGGAATAATTAATTAATAAATCTCATTTACCATAAAAAAAAAATCGTGGCTTTTAAAAGAAGTTGCTTTGGTTTAGATAGAACACGATATTCATTGTCACGCATCTATGAATACATAAGGAAAAGTTCGGAGCAGTCGAAAAACATAAAAAAATGAAAAATAAAAGAATTAAAATGAAAGCTTTTACTACTTTTTTTTAATCAACATACCATTAATTTCAATTCCATTAATTCAACCTATAAATTCTCTGCAGTATCTCGTATAGAATTTTTTTCATTTTCCAATTTTTGATTGGTTTTTTCTAATCTTCGGTTCGCATTTTCGCAACAATCAATTTCATCTGTTTGAGTTCCGACTAACAATGAATAATAAATTTAGCTAATAAAAAGTGACGTCATTTTCAAATATCAACTATAAGGTTCTCAGAATCACAACATCCATATAATGACATTAAATAATAATAATAAAATTGAGTAACACTCACTCTCACGAAACTCTTTTCTGTTTTCTTCCCTTCTTAGTCTTTTTTGTTCCTTTTCTTTACGTTTATTGAAAATTTGTCTTTTTGGGGCAGCTGATCTAGATTTTCGAATCATTTAATATATATGAATAATTTTTTTTTTTAAAAAAAAAATTTCATCAAGATGGTAAAAAAGGAAGTCGTATAAAACGTAGAAAACTTAAGAAATTAACCTTTATATTGTTGTTTTTATTGAGTAATAATGATGTAATGTCGACGCCAAATTTATTTATAATATCAAATTAATCATTGTTGCCTCAACGTCGGCGTTCTACACTTTGCAATGTCAATATATTAAACTAAAAAAATGCCATTCAATAAATTCTATTTAATTAAACTGCGCTATTACGAAAATTGGTGTAATTGGAAATTAAAAAAATAAACGAAAGTTACAAATATAAAAATTAAAATGTTAAAAACGGCGAAAGCGAAAAATTGCGAAGGGATTAAGGAAGGTTTTTAAGGTGTATACATGCAAATATAAGAAGGGCGAGCGTGAAATGTTGAGTTGTTTAAGGATTTTCCGGCTTGTATTTATAAAAAAAAAAAAAATAATAATCATTAGGACAGCCCTGACAGCCTGTCAAAATGATCTTCAGAGGGCTAACTGTAAATATCGAAAATAATTTACATTCAAAATTATGGAGTAGAGTTTCTCGGGCGAAGTTATATTCAATGTAACAATTTAAAAGATTTAGAATGCATAACGACGTAAGATCTAATCTCATTAAAAAAAAATTAAATCGATTTGAATAATTCGTAGCTAATGATTCAAAAAAAAAAAAAAAAACTTTAAAATTAAAAAAAAATTTTTTTAATAAAAAAGGAATGACAACGCGAAATAATTTAATTTAATAACAACAGAATAAAAAATAATTAATTAAAAATAATTTAATCTATTATTTTTGGAAATTAAGACATTCTTATTATTTCTTACGAGTAATAAGAATTTCAAACTTTTTTACCGGACGAAATTAGATAAACGCGGAAAATCAGATTTCTATTTAAGGACGATCTGCCACGGCAGATTTTACCAATCCAACGTATAGATAGCACTGTTTTTTTTTTGAAATTAATTCACAGAGAAAAATAAATAATTAACATGTTTTAAATAATTTCAAAAAATTTGACCCGATTTAAATCGGTGCGATCGTTGACCGAGTGTTCGGCCCGAATCGAAACCGGTTTAAAGAACCGATTCAATTTTCAATTTACAATTTTAGATATATGCATAATCGAAATATTTATTAAATTTATTATTTAAAAGTAAAAATATCATTTCCTATTACAATTTAATTATCTAACGGAGGAAATATATCAAAATGAACACCATTACTTTTCAAGAATAGCATCTTATTCACCAAGTTTGGAGAGAGTCGAGTTCGTTTAGCAGATATTTAATAACTGCGTCTGAGAATAATCGTTCATTAGAAACTGATGTTGCAGGAATTGATAAATACTTTCGTCAAAATTCCCCACCATTTTCACTTAATCCAATTTTACTACAAATTTATTGTTCCTGCAAAATTGGTTCCATAAATTTTGCAATAAGCAATGTTAGTATTTCTTTTTCGATCCGAAAGAAAAATGCTGTGTAACTGACTAGTTCTAATTAAGGATGAACGAAATCCTAATACTTTCTGTGCTTGTGGTATCGGTAGTTGTAAGATCTGTAATTGTTTCTGTTTCTGAAGAAGTAGATAGGTTCGCCATAATGAAAAATAAAACATGCACAAAAAGAGTGCAAAAAGAAAGAGTGAATATATGGGAAATCTCGTTCGAGAAACTAAATATGGATTTTTTTATAACAAATTATTTTTGGTAAATCGAAAACCGAGATCTTCAAGCTCTAAAATTTGGAACCGGATTTACTCAAAACCGGTTAGACCCGAATTTATAACCGGTTTCCAATCTCTACATGTTTCAAACGGGAGTGACATTTTTAATGAGCTATTTAGAACGCTCCGTGCTCGATAATAAAATACTCTCAAAAGTATCCATCTAAAAAGTATAAATGTAATAAGATATTTTAATGTCGCAAATATGTAAGCAAATTTTAACTGCGAGTAATTGTTGTGTAACCTCATCCGCCTTATGTTGCTTTGTCAACGGGTTAGCAACTATTATATATATTCATTAGAAAATATGAGCTGTGTAGTTTGTTATCACATTGATAACCTATGTAAAGTTACGAGGAAAGTTGAAAGAAAGTGAATGATACCAAAGTTAAATAAATGAAAAACATAAATGATTTTTCAACTTCCATAGCTGATAAATCTAAAACACTCAATCAACGTGTATAAAAAAGTGTCAAGGATGAATAAAAAATTATATTGAGCTCAGTATATTCTGCGGCTATCACTGGTTTGATATTTTATTGTAGAAAAAAATTAAAAAAAAAGTATATTCTAATCTATTTCACAATAGAAAATGTTAAGTTAAATAAAAAAATTGAACAGAATTTGGTCAAAGGTCTCCTTTAATATGAAAAAAAAAATCTTCCGGTGTGGAATTCGTTTCAAAAAGTTATTTTCGTAATGGAAATCGCTTTCGGAACGTTTCTCATGATTGGAATTGTCTCCGGATATATAATAATTTTTTGTATCAGTTCCTACCTTAAAAATTAAAATTTTAATTTTGTTATCCAAACATTGACGCCAATTTACGCCAAGTGATCAACATGGTGAAACAAAAAAGCATATAATAATTAAGAAATTCTCATGGTTTTCCCTTACTTTTGTCCCTTTCTTTCAAAAAACCATGGCTTGTTATAAATTATTTAACGGAGATTTACCCGAGTTAACTTATTATATAGTACAATATTTACGAGATGAACCAAAATCATTATATTCATGCGCACTAATTAATCGACATTTATGTCGAATTACGATCCCAATGATTTGGGAAGATCCTTTTTCCGTCAGGTTCAAATCGTGGGGAGGACCTTATGGTTTTATGGATCTTTTTTCATATTTTCTTGGTGATGACGATAAAGAAAATTTTAGAGATTTTGGAATTGTTATCAAGTCAAATGAACTAACACCTTTATTTAAGTATCCCACTTTCATCAAAACATTGGTATTATCACATTTAGAATTGCACCTGAATAATTGGATTCGTCACCGTACACAACCTCGTGATTCCTACAACACCGAATATAGTAACAAAGTCAAAGGATTTGTCTGCCTGACCTATATTAAATTATTCGTAGAAAGTGATGCTACTTTAAGTAGATTAAGTATGAAAAGCAGCGTTTCTTATGACAAATTTTTACCCGAATTGTTTGAAATCATTTTCCATAGTACAAAATTCATATCAAATATTAAGAGGCTTAACATTGCCTTAAGTGAAACTGATCGTTCGAACATTCAAGAATTCGTGCTGACTTTATCAACATTAGCACCTTACATTGAACAGGTTGAATTTTCTGATTTTAACGGGAATCTACCGGCTGTTATCACACCACAAAAACAACTTTCATCTTTAACCCTTAAAGAAATACAGATGGACGATCAAATATTGGATGCCATTGAGCAATGTTTTAGAACTTTAAATTCAATCAAGTTTATGAACTGTGAATTTAAACAGGTGACATCATTTGATGCGCTAAACTCTTTCACCAACTTACATCACCTCTTATTCCAACATAGTGATGGATTAAAGAATCAAATGTTTCAACCGTTAATTGATAACCCCACTTCATTAAAAGTTAGATCCTTGAGATTAGTTGGAAAACTCACGGAATATTCCTCTTTATTACAAAAGATTGGTCCTCATGTGGAGAATTTGGTCATCAAATTATCATTTTCCCATCATGAAAGTAATGCTTTTGATAGTGTTATCAAGTACTGTACAAAGGTCAAATTCCTTCAAATATCTAGTATTGATGCTTTAGATATCCCTCAAATATGTGAGTTGATCACTAGCATCGGCGCTCATCTCGAATACCTTTCCCTTAAAATTTTATTTGCATTAAATATACCTTGTATATTGATCAGTTCAAAACTTCTGAATGAGTTGGGTCCCGTGTTATCAAAACACTCGAGTTCATTAAAATATTTGAACTTGTTCCTTTCAATCCATCCGATCTCCATGAGAAAATTTCTTGATCACGTGCAACATATCGATCTGAAAAAGTTATTAATTAGGAATTGTCATTACGAAGATGTCGATGTCGCTTTTGACGTTTTGAAAGAGTTTTCAGAGGAGCAAGTTATAGACGATTTTGTATATGAGATTGTTGATTATTTTTGCATTCACACCAAAGTGAGGAACTACATCGATGAAGTTCAAAAGAACAAATATCCAGATTTGGTCTTACGTATTCCGGATTTTGAGTGATTAATTCATTTTTGATGAAAGGTTATAAAAGATTAAAATATAAGGTAGGAAATTATAATATAAATGGGATAAAGAAATTATTTTACGATTACTCATTTTTTAATTCTTTTTATCTTGTAAAATATGTACATAATATAAAATATTTTTAATAAACGTATTTTTAATTCAAAAGTTCGAAAATATCTATTTATTCTTGTTGAATTATATAATGACGGAGAAAACGCGGCGTATACTGTTCCTAATTTTATTACGATTTTTGGATTTATCAAACTGAAATTTTTTATGAAAAATAAACGTCAGAATAAAACGTATGATAGTGGTGCTTCAAAAATGTACTTTCTGAAACTTAATTCGGCTTCGGAAACTTAAAAATTTTTTAACATTGATAGGAGCCGCAGCGAACAACCGATTTTTTTTTCGATATTTTTTTATTTTTATTTTTTTTATCGAACTTTTTTGTTTCGGTTTCTTTTGATTTTTTCTAAACTTTTTTTTTTATTTATAGTTTGATTTTTGGATTTTTTTATTTTATTTTATTAAATTTATTATTAGATTTTTCCTTCTCTTTCGAAGTTGGGTTGCGTCAGTTAAGTTATAGGTATTTGTTTCCTTATTTTTTATTTTATATTAAAAACAATTAAAAAAATCAAAATTTTTTTTTTCAGATTCGATCGTTTTTAATCTACTGAACCGACTGATATTCGGATTTAAATCCGGATCCGATTTTTAAAATTAAATAAATCGGATATATAAAAATAAATCTCCACTAGTTAACGTTTATTTTGTAGCAATTGTTTATATAAAAAGGATTGTAATACGCAAATTAAATTACATGCATTTGTGTTTGTGATACGAATTAGCCAAATTAAAGATGTTTTTTTTCGATAATTGTAAAATTTTTAAAAAAAAAAAAAAAAAAAATAAAAAAAAATTTACAATTAATTACATTATGACTTTCAAAAGATATAAATTGCTCTACTTATGCATATTTTTCATATTAAGCCATTGGTTTGTTATAATTGAGTCATTTATTCCTGTAGGACGTTATGCTCATTCATCTGTCCTTGCTGGAGAAAAACTTTATTTTTTTGGAGGGATGAACGATGATTATAAATGCCTAAATGAACTATTCTACCTTGATGTTTCTCGTCCATTTAGTTCGGCGGTCCCGCCATGGGTTGACCTTACACAAAATGCCGGAATACCATTCAAAAGTTGTTGGGCTACCGTTTCATTAAATGACAAGGAACAAAATATTTATTTATTTGGTGGATATATGCTTAACGATACAAATCAGGATGCTTTTGTATCGAGTGTTCATTCATTTGATTTAAACGCTGTGAGATGGAATATACCTAATATCAGAGGAATTTTGCCTAAAAGACGCAGAAAGATAAAGAGTATCATTGATGATAATACTGGAAAAATATATATTTTTGGAGGAGATGATCTATATAAAAATCCATTAACGCTTCTTAATGACATGGTCATTTTGAATACTGTTGAATCTTCATGGTTAAATAATCCTCCAGTTAATTCACCAAGCGCACGATCTGGTTATACTGCAACTCTTTTAACAAATGGAATTATTGCATATATTGGTGGTGTGGAAATGATTGAAGTTAATAAAACACGATTAGTTGATATTAATCAAATTTATCTTTATGATACAAAATCCTTAACTTGGTCAGTGAAGGTAGGTATTAGTAATATTTTTTATGGTCATACCCACAATATGGAAGTTATTAGATGTAATACAGCAATCGCTGATCGCGATGCTTGCATTAAAATATTTTGAGTGATAAAAATTTACTATATTTATTTACGTATAGATAGCGAAACCTTCAAATATGATTGAAAATCGTAGGGGACATACGGCTGTATTAAGTATGAGATTAAACTTATAGTTATTGATAAAATTTTAAAACATTATTAATTTATTTTTTTTTTTTAATTAAAATAGCTTCAAATGATGAAATCATAATTTATGGAGGTTCTGGAGGTGGTGGCGATTGGAGAGTTATTCCAGATTTATTCGTTTTAAATACAAATACCGAACAATTTGAATTCACCATACCACCAGTTACATCTAAAATTGGTCAAGTTCCATCAATTACGATACATACAGCTGATTTGGTTGTAAATTATATGATTGTAGCATTTGGTAAGCAAAAATTATTTGCAATCGTCTTATTGAAATAATTTAACCTTTAATTTATTATATTACAAATTAATATGATAGGAAATATTACACAACCAAATTCTAGTCCATTATCATTAAGGAATCCTAATATTTACATAATGGATATTAGAAATTATACATGGGTTGATTCATTCGATCCGACAATCATGGGAACAAAAACCAATTCTTCAGCAATACAACCATCTTCTTTAATCAACAATCTTAATAAGGAATTAGTTACAATGAAGATCGTAATCGGGTCGTTTGGAGCAATTTTATGCGTCGTTATAATCATTGTTTGTGGATTTTTAATTTATAGATGGAATGCAAAAAAGAAAGAACAATCACCTACTAATATTCCTACTGCTCCTGTCACAAGCATTGAACACAATGATCAAGATGATAAAGAACAATATTTATCCGAAGTAATGATATGATAGATTCTTTATTATTCGTCGTCTTAACTGCTGACACAAAACTTCATATTTGAATGGTCATCAATATACATAACTTTTATGATTCCTTTTTAATAATTAGTTTTTTAAAAATCTTAATATAATGATACATTAAAAGAAACATTTCAATTGTTATTAAAAAATAGTTTGTTAGTAGTTTATTGTACGAAAATTAAGGTCATATTGTACATTAAGTGAATTTTAGAGATCATAAATTTTATGGTTAATTTAATAAAACCTTATTATATATTTGTATAAATTAGTATAATGCACAGTAATAATAATCTAGCTTAACTTGAAAATGTGCAGCGCATTAAAATATCAGCACCATGAAATAAAATATGAAGTTTCCTAATTAAAACAATTACAAGTACACAAATTTTATAAAATTATTCTATTAGTCCACATTTTATAACTACCCTTAATTTAATTAGAATACGAAACAGTAATTAATACTTTATTCCATAATGAGCCGGCAAGCTCGTAAATAAAATTGTGATCAAGCATTATTGCTACCGTTCACGCATGTGTATGACTAGCATTATTATTATCACGCAAAAATATAAATTTGTGGGCGAAAAGATATTAGCAAATTTCTTTTATCAATATTTAGACTTCAACACTTAGTCTATGAATCTAGCAGGGATCAATTTACCGTAGAAATCATAGAAATCGAATAACGGATCTATTTAATATAGGTTAAAAACATCATTTTTCGAGAACAAGACAGCTTTTAATTTCTTGGGTTTGACTAGATAAAGCAAACCTTTATACATTTTTTGATGCATGGCTTATATTCTTCGATAATTAAATAATCAACAATAAAAAGCATTTCTTTTGTTTTTTTTTTTTTAAAAAAAAAGCGGATTTCTGTATTTAAATATTAAATATTTATTTGAGGTAAACAAATAAGGAATTCTTCATTGTTTTATTTTTATTTTTATTTTCGGCAAATTGAAATTTAAGCTGCTGAATTTGATATTTTAATAGTCAAATAAATTATAATTAATCTTTAGAAAAATACGACCAAATTCTGCTATGTTTTAGTTTTTAATAATGCCTAATAAAATTTATGCATATTAAATATGTTGTGAATTTTGAACAGCTTCTATATAGACACTATGAAAGTTTTAAATTTATCACAAATTTTCTAACTTTATAAATTATTAATAAACATCTTATTATATTCTTGCGTTGTAATTAATTTTACTTAAGAAAAAATGGTGTATTTATCAACTTTAACCTTGGCATCTAATTTATTGCAAAATGATGGAGGTTATTTATACTTTATTTTGGGACGGTTATAGTCTTAGCGAATTTATTTTATGTTGGTGAAATTAGACATTTCAGATGTAGGTAAGGCGAATTTTCCTTTGTTATCTTTCGAGTTCGATCGCTTTGGACTCGAGCGATAATTCATTTTTCTTTTAGATTCCTTTTCAGCTTGAATCACTTGAAGTATTAGATATCGGGGATGGTTGCCACCCTTTACTTGTGTTAATACAACTAAATTAAACAATATTTTTTAAATTTTTTTTTTATTAGCATAACACTGATTGATATAATCATTTCATTCAATTTTGTCGCGTTACATTATTGGAATATTTTATTATTATTATTTTCTATTTTTTAAAACAGAAAGTCAAATTTAATCTAAAAAAGGGAAAATTAAATGTCAAGAATTAAAAAGCATAAAAGTTGAAACTTGGCTGTATTTTAATGAAATTATTGACAAACAAGAGCAATCAAAATTAAATAGTATTTTAGATTTATGTACAGTACATAGTGACACTTCAAAATTTTTTTTTTTAGTTTTATTTGCAATGAAAATTTGTAAAATAAATATATATATTACTATTTTGGTATTTGTAAAATAAAATAATATTTCGCATCTCCAATGATATTAATAATATTTTTTTAAAAAAATATTTACAAATAATGCTTGAAACGTTTCCAGATTTTTTTTTATTATTACGAAAATGGGAATGAAGAAATTTCTTGTGAAAATTACTTTCGAAAACATTTACATTATTAAGTTTATATTTATTATTATGTATTTCAATTCAACATCTCTAAAATTGGTCATAAAATTTACGATATCGGTTGATGACTTTTTTCCTTATTTTTTTTTTTTTTTAATGGCAGACCTTATTTGTCAAATTTAAGGACCGCTGAAAACAAATAATCATTTGTGATTTTTATCATAGTTCATTAGTTATAACTTTCATTCAATTTGTGTGTTAAAAGTGATCATGAGTTTACCTTAAATTACAAAGTATCACGTGAACACCACAAAAGACAGTAAGTCAGCAAGAAAATGGTCAGTAGAAAATGAAATTTAGCAAGAAACAGTCCAATAATTGTGAAATTTACTTGATGATAATGTATTAATTATTACATATTTATTATCATTTAAAAAAATAGATCAGGTAAAAGAAAAATTAATAAAATATTATTCACTCTTACGATGAATAAAAATTTGAAAAAAATGAATGATAAAAATTACGACAACTAATTATTATGGGCAGCTTAGTTGGACCGATTTAGCTTTAACGAAAGG
>CAJVPP010002549.1:0-14441 GCA_910592005.1 Funneliformis mosseae
TGAAATGATAAAAAAAAATAATATATTCATATATTTTATTACACAATATGTTGCAATTTGCGATATGATAAAATTTCAAAGTACTCTATATTTAAAGTAATAAATCAATAGAAATGGAAGAAAATAAAGCTCTTAAATTAACAAAATGTTTAAGATACTAACTTTTTATGAATTTTATTTTAAAAAATAGTTTAAGATTATCTATATGTATCAAGTTGTTCACATTTACGATACATCATGTCAAGCGAAAAGACGAGGTAATTTCATTAACGTTTGGGCTATAAATTTTTCTTTTTTTTAGAACGATTAAATAATTTAGTTAAATTTAGAATTCACCTATAAAAAGTCTTACTATATGTTTTTATTCAAAACTTTATATTCCTTATCTATAAGGGAAGGTAAAGTATTATTATTAATTTATAAAATATTGATAGTTATTTAAAGATAATATGATGAAAAATAAAATTGTTCACTGTGAAGAACTTAGGATTCAAATCGACATTATTAGATTACTATTTTAATCCATATTGTTTTTTCATTTGATGATTGTTCATATAAAGCTCAGATTTGTTTTGATTGTTTTTTATTATCATTACCCGTTCTTCATCGATTACTAACACTTGCTTATCAATTGGAGTTGCTGCTCTTGGTTCCGTAACAGGGGTTACATCTCTTGATTCTATAATTGGGATTGTCACTCTTGATTCTATAATGGAGTTGTCATTCTAGAATGACTTGGAGAACTAGAATTATATGTACTTATCTGTCTTGAAGAAGAATTGTGAGTACCTGACGGGAGTGTTCGAAGTTGGTGACGATTTAGTATCGCTCTAGATAATATCTAGTAAATTATAATGAATCACGATGATTAATTTGTCAATAATTTATCGAATTATTATTATAATAAAAGACAAGGTTTACTAGCTTCAGTTGTTAATAAAAAATAACTTAAATTTGTAATTTCAAGTAACATAGAACGTCTTTTTTGGTTGTCATCTTGCGTCTCATATTGGTTACTAGTTAACGTTTTAATTTTTTATTATATTCTCTATTTTTATTTGAAAATTCGTTAACTTCTTGTTCTCGTCCTTCACTATTTTGTCTGAAAACTCCAGTTCTTTTGTTGATATTTTTAGTAATTAGATCTAAAATTATATTTTCTTCATTTAGTCATTTTGTATTAAGAATAAAACTGTAAGAAGAAAACGTGATGAAAAAAAGTTTGCGTGAGAACTGAGAAGTGTCCTTAATTATATACTTTTCGTGAAAAGTCAAATTTCGTATTTTCACGTTTTTATAGATTCATAATAAACTTGCTATTCTAAAATTATAATTTAAAGATCAGTAAAAATATTTTAACAATCATTTCAATTTATTAATTCACAACATATCGATTGTACAACGTCTCCTTAAAATAAATTTAATAATCATTTTAATTGATTAATTAACAATACATATCAAAATCATCAAAATCATCATGCCACTTTCCTTAAATTCATCATATTTATAATGCTGAAAAATAAAAAAAAAATAAAAATCATCAAGTATTGTTAGAAAATATCATATTATTTCGTTAAATTTAGAAATGTTTTCAAGTTATTTGTGTTTGTATTGTTCACATACCTTCTTGATCCAGACGCATCATTAGAAAAAAAAATGAAGGAAGCAAGTCAAACGAAAATAGTCGAGGAACCCGGACTTTGGGACGATGAATTATTCTGAAATAATAATATGATATCAATTATTTTATAGTAGTGAAATAATTAAAATGATTAATATGAGTTAATGTTAATTTTAAATAACAAACAGAATGTGGAAACTGAATCAATAACATTAAAAAAAGTAATTGAATCAGTACCATCAGAGGAAGAAAATGAATCAATAATATTAAAATAAAATATAGAATCTTCCGAAGCCATTACATTCTTCAGAAGATACCCAAATGTTGATAGTGAAACAAGTGAAATGAGAAAATAGATGTTAATTTAACAATTCTGCTATCTATTGACATTGAAGATTATTGCAGAAACACGTTGGTTGATGTCATAAAAGATAAAACATCACATCATCCACTAAACACTGGAATGACCAAATGATAGTTATCGGGAATTTTATAGGAATTGTTATGAAATATCAACTGTCAAATTCATGTAGTGATAAATTTATCAAATTATTTAATTCAATAAAAATGTTGATAAAAATCTATTATTAAAGACCACTAAAGAGGGACGAAAATTCATTGATAATAGTAATTTTCCTTATATGAAATTCAAGAAAGTTCCTATCACGAATTTTTTAAGATGTTAAATACGATTTTAATTATTAAACGATAATTCTTAGAATTAAAGTTTTACTTCTTCAATCTGCTATAATATTGTATTTTTGACCCTTTCTTACTTTTTGAGTGGAACAAAAAGTATTGCTAAAATTAAAAGAAGCAGTATATTGATTTTTGTTGTGAATTTCATTTTGTAAATTTTAAAGAGAATAATATTATTCAATTTGTATAAAAAAGTTTCTTAATAAAATCAAATTGTATTGAAAATCAAATAGATAGGTAACAACCTTTATAAATTAAAACTTTATGAATATATTATTAATAATAATAAAAAAGACCGTGATAATGCTGCGTCACATAAATTTTATAAATTTTAAAATATCATAGAATAATCTTAAAGTTATTGTATTTGGCTAAGCCAAACCTGTTGAGTTTGAAAGGTCGTTAACATCCCTTATTTCAGGTTTCATTTTAGATTCATTTTAATAGTAAGTTTATTCTTCCGGTTAATTTTTTATTAAATTTAAAATATAGAAATAATTCCCAAAACTTTCAATAATTTTATAAAAATAAAATAAAATAAACAACAATAATATCAAATAATGATTTTTATTAAAATTAAATCATTTCAATAAGTAATATCAAAAAATATTTTATTTGCGAGAAAAAGATATATATATCTATATTATTTAAATAAAATTATTAGTAAATATATATGAAATATACAAATTATATTGCATTTTGTGATTTATTTTCTAAATTATGTATATCTATTCTGCTTAAAACACATGAATTTTGATTGATTAATTAAATTAATATTTAAAAAAATTTGTTTGATTAAATACATTTCATATTAATTTAACTATAAATTAGTCTAAAATATCATCAATAAATACTAATCAGATAAGCAATTTTACTGTAAATCAGCACTAGTTAACTCTAATCAGTTAAGCAATTAAGAATCAATTCAGAATATAGCTTACCATAAATTAGCCTAAAATTGGTCTTAATTTAGCATTAATTCAGTCAAATAAGCAAATATTTAATTAAATTTATTAAATATTAAAAACTTAATATAAATTTGCAAAATTATAATAAAAATATAATTAAAACTTACTGATAAATTTTCTATTAAAAAAATAATAATATAATAATATAATAAAAATATGATACATTTCCCTTTTAAAATTTCTTGAAATTTGCTTTTTAATTTGTTATACAAGAACTTTTAATCATAATGAAGGTTTTGAATATGTTCTAAATTAATTGCTTTATATATTTTTTCTACAATTAATATTGGTAATACCTCAATTGGTTTACCTTCTTTAATTAAAACTTCTTATTCTATTGTTAAGATTTCTACATATAATATATTCTTTAACTTCTAACAAATTATAATTTTTTCTATACTAATATCAAAATTCTACATTGTATAATTTTAAATTACTATCTAAGAGAACTGCTATTATACAGTCTATCTTTATTATGACAAAGTAACTATTTTCATCTCTACTCATTATAGCAAATTAGCAAAAAATTTGAAGAATTTGATTAGTACTTCATTATAGAAAAGGAAAATTAACATATTTAATTAATCAAGCATCACATAATTTATTATATCAAAATTTGCTATATTAAAAGTAAATTGTATCATTATATAAACTTTTATTTATAAATTACTTTTCATCAGTTTTTGATTTACTATTTTGAAAAATTCATTAATAATTTTATTAAAAGTTTCTTTACTTATAAAAGAAAATTTTTCTTCCATAATAATTAAATAAAAAATAAATTTTATTTTAAATGAAAAAAAAATTTGTGGTGAAAATAAGAGTTAATGAAAAAATTAAAATTTAGTAAAAGTATCATATTGTTAAACAAAAAAGTCATAATTAACCATTAAAGTATATAATTTATTATAGCTAAGTTTAGATATTAAATTTGAGATATCTTGGTTTAAAATTTAAATTTGAACTACCTGAATTTAAAATTTCAGTTCTGAACAAAATAGATCTACTCAATTTTAAAGTTAGGCAAATCACAATTTAAAACACAACATTAGTATTACTTTTTGTATAATACTTTATAAATATCTTAACCTAAGAATTAAGAAAATATTAAAAACTATTTAAGAATTATTTAACAAGTTTTATAGAATATTTTTTAATTTAAATATATATAAAATATTAATATATAGGCTTTATAATAAAAGAGAGAAATGAATAGAAAAAATTAACTTTACTTTTATATACTAATATGATTTTTAGATTAAAATATATTCAAATTTAACATTAACTCATTTTTTTTATTTTTTTCAACTATTTTTTCTTATTCTATTACAAAAATCCTATATAATCATTTAATAATTTTACTATTATTGATTTTCAAATATAAATAGCTTATATTTTATTTTTTTTAAATAATTTAAATCCTATTGATTAATAGTTAAATAATTATTGACTAATAAAATATTTTTCATTATATCATATATTTATTATATGATTTAGTTTTAAGAAAATTGTAAAATTTATGTGATCTATTTCTAATTCTAATTGTATAGCTTAAACTAAAATCATATAACTTAGATTACATAATCAAATAGTAAGTATTATATAATATTAATTTTAAAAATTATTTTTAATTTTTTATTACTATAGTATAAACTCATTATAATAAATTTTTAACATAATAATTATTTAATAATAAATTCTTATTTAAACAAATTTTTTGTTCTATATTAAATATATAAAAAATATCATATCAAATTTATAAATTTTGATACAATTATTTTTTTTAAACTTTTATAATAAAACTAAAAAGGATTATTATATCAAGTTCTAACTATATACAGTTAACTCTTGTTATAACGAACTCTATGTCCTTGACCTCAACTTCGCTATAAGGCTATAGTGAAGATTTTAAGAGATTTGATTGGCCAATTCGCTATAACAAGAGTATTTTTATTATACTTGTTTAAAAATTTGTTATATCAAGAGTTCGCTATATCAAGAATTAACTGTAATATATAATAGTATATAAAATTTAAACTAAAATCATATGCACAAGTTATATTAAAAATAAAAAATTAATGTATTTATTATATAATAATTCCATTTTTATAAATAATTTATTCATTTAAATATATAATTTATCTATTTTTAATAATTATTTATATATTTTTTATATTATCTACTGTAATATGTATATAAAAATATTTAATATACATATATACACATTGTATATATAGATTTTATATACTAAAATATCATATAAAACTATACTATTTATAATAAAATTTATAAACTTTAAATTATACTTTTAATTAATAACTTTTTATTTAAATTCTTATATAATTAAATTTAGCTATAAACTAATCTTTTAGTTTTTATAAATAAATAATTATTCAAAAATAGCAAATTGAATTAATTTCTAATTGGTATGTTAACTAATACAGTAATGTTACTTTAACATAAACTCTATTTTTATTATATATAATATTTTATTATATATATATATAATAATTAATGTACTATAATATATTTAAGTATTTTGCTATATATAACACAATTATTATAATATCTTTACAAATTTATATAAGATTAATTTATAAAACTGCTAAAATTATCCTTTTATCAATTAATTGTATAATGTATTACAAAATTAATTTTTAATTAATTCTAAAATTTAAATAATTTAAGTAAAATACCTATTATCATATAGTTTTGCCTTTTATTTTATAATAAACTAATTTTAATTATTTAATAAAATAGAAATTAAATTAATAATAAGTTAATTTATTATATTATTTTAGTTTTTCTTAATATATTACCTTAAAGTTACTTATATATGTTAAAAAATACTTTTTAGAATACTTTATGAATATTTTAGTATGAAGATTAAGAAAATATTAAAAAACTGTTTAATGAATCATATAGAGAATTTTTTTAATTAAGTATATATAAAAATAGATAATACTAAAAAAAAGAAATCGTTGTTAAGTTCAAAGTGATTTCTTTACTAGTATAAGAAAGATCAATAAATATGAATTATACATAATTATTTATAATACATAACTAATTTATTTGCTTTGATTTTAGATAGATAAATAGTTGCTGCCCATACCTCATACTATAGAATCCCATCCCATCCTAAATCTCATACTATATGTAAAATCCTATATCTTGTATCCTATATCCTAATTCTGAATCTCAAATTCCATTTAATCTATAATATATTTTTATATATATTTTAAATAATATCTTACTTACATAAATAAAATAATAATCATTTAAATCTGTTCATAAAAATGAAGCTAATGAACTAAAATATCATTAAATTATTATCATTAATTATGATAATATTATTTTGTTAAAGTTTTAGTTTAAGGAATGAGATTTAGGATAGAATGGGATTTGGACTTTATCCTATATCCATATAATATGAATAACAAGTATAGGTAGATAATAGAATATTTTTATCACTTTATATAGTATTATATAGTCTTTCATTTACTCTAAACTAATAAAGTTATTTAATAATTTTTACTATTATTAACTTTCAGACATAAATTGCTTATATCTTTATTTATTTTAATTATTTTAAATAACTTTATTTTAAATTCTTACTGTAATTAATTCTAAACAAATATTATAATTATTATATTATATATTAGAATAGTAATTCATTAATTAAAATAAGTAACATCTTAAAATTTAATTTAATAATTTATTATAAATATATAATTTAATAATTTATTATAAATATATAATTTAATAATATAATATATTAATTATAAAAAATTATTTTATTTTATTTTATAATATTATTTAATTATTTTTTTTGCTAATAAATCTATTTTTCCTAAATTTCTAAATTAAGCAATAATCATTTTATAAAAAATTAAACTCAAATTAATATTCAAATACATAGTATTTAAATAATAACTTAAATTCATTGCTTAAATCTTATATTTAATTCTAATTTAAATTTTAATTTAATATTTTTTTAATTAAAAAATATTATTTTTATTTGACTTAAATTAACTATAATAAATCAAGTTAACAGTTAATTCAAAATGATAATTATTGATAATTTATAAATACTTAAAATAAAAAAAGTATTTTTTTAATAAATTTTAAATTATCTAAAATATAATTAAAAGCTAATATTAATGTTTTTAATAAAAAAAATTGATAATGTTGTAATCATTAAAACTTATATTTACAAATATATAACATTTTATGAGTTTGATAGCTTTAACAAAAGGAGTATATAGAGAACATGTATTATATAAAAAGCTATGTATGTCTATACAATAATGAATATATGCTTATATATGAAAATTATTGCATTTTTTCTATACATATATATTTATGGATCAATAACCTATATAGATATAAAGAGTATATATATAATTATAAATTATAAATCAGATTATCTGACCTTTTTTTTATATTTTTCAGTCTTGCACTTGCTTTTTTTTAAAAAATAAATTATAAAATTATTTAATTAAAAAATTGGTTACATTAAGATTTTAATTAATTTTTCAAATGGTATTGAACTTAGTATATAAATATAAATTGACAAAAATTAGTAAATTATTAAATTATTATTTAATATAATATTTAAAAAATTTAAAATGTATATATGTGAGAAATACAATACTGTTTAATTAATGACATCAATTCATATAAATAAAAAAATTTCAAAAACTAACCGCATTTTTATAAAAATTTAAAAATTCAGAAAGGCTATTTTATATTATTCTACTAAATTGAATAGAAGTATAATTATTATTTATACAATTCTCGATAAAAAGAAAAGTTTTTTTTTGAATAATAAAAGTTTTTAATAAATAATTTACAAAATTTTTTTATTTCAAATACTTTTGATTAAGAAATTATACACTTAAAAAATTAAAATATAAGAAGAATTTACTTTCTCTATCAAATTGAATTTAAATATAAGTTAAAATACTAAAAAATTAGAAAGTTAGACTTTCTTCATATTAATTTAATTTCATGCTTTCTATTTCCTATTTTTTTAGTTAATATATTATTTTTATTGTAAAATATTTAGCTGAATATTATTTTATTAGTAAATAAAGCTCATTATCATAGTAAAATATTTTGTAATCTTAATTTTAATGATCAAATACTCAAATTTGAACTTATTTCATAATCGCAAAAATTTATTTATATTAAAATATGTATTGTGAACTTCAAATAATACATATAGTATTTAGACTAGTAATATATATAAAATACTATATAATTGTTTATACAAATCCTTACAAAAAAAGTTAATTATATAGTAAGGATTGCATTGCCATTCTTTTTATCAAAGACTTTAATATTAATTATTTAATCAATTATTCTTCAGATTAATAATCTTTTCATTTGAATCAAAAAATTTTTTACAATGATTTATTTCAGATAAGTGAAATTTTAATGAATTTTTACAAAAAGGCTAAATTAATATAAATAGTTTAGAATAATCTTTTATTTAATCATAATTAGCTTTTTTTCTTACAATTATATTCTGAAAATAATTATCAAATCAGAAATATTTTATTTTTTTTATTCATATCATATTAATTATTAATTAGTTTAATTTTAATTAAAAATGGAAATGGTTTAGCAACTGGTAATATTTTTGATATTTTAAGAAATTATCTAATGAAATTGCATACACAACTACATGTAAATAATTTTATTCATAGAATATTTTCTTTATTCTAAAAATTACTCTTTTATTATAAACTTTATAGTAATATCTTCTTTTACTATTGACCTTTCAGATATATCATTAAAGATTTGCTAAAATAGTAAGTAATATTATATTTTGTTATTACTTATTTTCTATAAAGTCTAACAAATAAAATCAAATAGAATATGTATAATAATAAACTAGAAGTTGAAGAAATATTTATCTTTACTTCTAAGTTATATATTCTAAAAGTAAAATATATAACCGTTCTTGTAGAATATTCAGATACTTCTCTAGAAGATATTGCAATGATATATAATATAAATAGCTAGAAAAATCCCAATAATATATTTTTAAATATAAGTATATATTTAATTAAACTTTATTTTAACAAAAGTGTAAATTTTTTAATTAGTTTATATTTATTTTCTTTTATAAAGATTTAATATTTGATTAATAGTTTAGGTAGTATTATACAAATTAAAGACTATCACTTTTTTGGTAATATATCTGTTAAAAATGATCAAAGAACTTGTCAAATTATTAAGTATTGTGAATTTACAAATCAAGAAATTATTACCAAAAGCATTGTAGTGTTGATTTTAATTCTGAGATTTTTTAAAAAAAATAATGATAATACTAAAGAAATCAAGATATACAAGTATGATATTACTTATTATTTTAATTTTTAAATATTTAATATTATTTTGATTAAATATTTGTAATTTTTATTAGTTTTTTTTAGCAACCAAAGATTTTTTTTGTCTTTTTAAAAGAAATAATATATCTTATGATAGAAGACCTCATATTGAAAAAATTACTGACTATCTAACCAATATTACATTATACTTTATAGGATGTAATAAATATCAAAGAAATGAAAAGTGGCATCGATTTATAAAGATAAAATCAGATGAAATTGATAGTTTATTATTTCAAAATCTATTTTTATGTTCTATACCTATAAGTATTTATAATTTATTTCTTTTAATATTTTTTAAAATCTAATATAATATTAAAAAACTAATTTATTATTTTAGAAATAAACTAAAACAATACAATATAGTATGATATTTTCAAAATCTTGTAAATGTAAAAAATGTAGTAATATATTAAGTTTATTATAATATAGAATCTTTGCAATAAAAAAGAGGAAAACTGCTAGAAAAAATAAAAATTGAATTAATACTAAATCTGAACATATTTTGATCTAAAAATCATATTTGGCATATAAAAGTAAAATTG
Organism: Funneliformis mosseae; assembly: GCA_910592005.1. NCBI lineage: Eukaryota > Fungi > Glomeromycota > Glomeromycetes > Glomerales > Glomeraceae > Funneliformis > Funneliformis mosseae. Next base: position 10,232 of record CAJVPP010002549.1, read on the forward strand.
ATTTTTTCCAACTGTTTCCTCTCTTTCTATTGCAAAAGTTCTATATATATTAAACTTTAAATATTTAATTATTCAACTAATTACTTATTCTAAATTAATAAAATACAAAGGTAAGTAAAATTATATATTTTTTATTAGTTAATTTTATATTAAAAATTCTAATACTTTTTTTTTAATAATTAGAATCTCATACTTGAAAATACAATATTGATTTGACAAATAATAAATTACTATTAAAGAAAAAAAACCTCTCTTCTATTATTAACAAAACTAAAACAAAGAAAAGATAAGAAGATTCTATATCAAAAAATAAGGAAACAATATTATCTAAGACTGATTATAGAAAAATGCTTGAATTAGATATTGAAAAGAGAAAGATGAAGCTGAAGGAATGTAAAATTAAAGCAAAAATAACTAAAGTAGAAATACGACTTATAAAAGCTAAAGCTGAAGCATTAAATTAGAAAACAAGAAAAAATTATAATAATGAAATAGACAAATAAGTAGTTTTTTCTTTTCAATTTATATTTGTAGCTTTGTATAAAATAAACTAAACAAATTATATGCTATATTTTGTAGATAATAATAAAAAAAATAAATAGGGTAATTTGTTAAGTCGATTATTAGTTATATATTTTAAAATTTAAAACTTCTATTAGTTAATTATAAATATATAGATCATATGAATTTGCAATCCATAAAATCATACACAATTATTTATTATTTTATATAAGAATCATATATTGATATATAAACGAATTATACATTAATATATATAAAGTTAAAAAAATAGCATATAGACATACATAAACATCTATACAATATTAAAATTCTTATTATCATAACAAGAGTTATATCTTTCTAAACTGTTTCTGCTATTCATATTCAGAAGGATTTATTTTTTTATAAATTAATTTTATTTGTTTAAGAATTCTATTTTATTTCTTTAATTTATTCTTATTTGTCTAATTTTTTATTTTATTATTTATTGATTTTTATTCATTTTCATTTTCATTATTTTAACATCATCATAAATTCTTTATTATTCAGTTCATCTTTAAAGTTTCATCATTGTTATCATAATTACTTTTAAATTTTTAATTTTCGTCTTAGTTATATTCTTCTTTGATTATATTTATTATTATCTTTAATTATTAATTGTTCTTCTTATGTTTATTTATTAATTCTTATTATCTTTATTATATTTTTATTTTTTCATTTACTGTTTGTTCATTATCATTGAACCCTATAATCAATTATTTTATTATTATTAGTAGAATCCATATTTTCTATAATCTTTTTTTTTTTTACTTTTATAAATTTTTATCATCAGTATTATTATATATTTTTTCAGTTAATTTTATTCTTATCCTTAACTTCTTATTTCATTTTCTAGTATTCTAAATTATTATTATTTTCTTTTCTTTATTTTCATTTATTTTCATTTATTTTTTCTTATTTTTATTATTATTAAATCCTCTATTTGATTATTTTATTATCATAAATTTTCTAATTTTCTGTAATAAAATATTAATTTCTAATAGGTAATTTTATTCAAATATTTATTTAACATACTTTTATATTTACTGTTAAATACAAGTGTTCATTTATTATTAAAGAAACAAATATTTATTATTTCATTATTAAAATATTAAGAGATTAAGATAATGATCCTTTACATAATGAAAATTCTATCCTATTTATCACTAGTCAAAATAGTCCAAATTGGCTAAAAATTGGATGACCGATTTTAGGCTGATTTTGATATTATTGATGGCCAATTTGTTATATTTTTTGATTAGCACAAACAGGTACTAATAGATGCTAATTGATCCCAATTGGACATAGCCATTCTGAATTTAAATTCAACTATAAATTAGTCTAAAACTGACCTAAATTTAAAAACAATTCAGAGGTCGATAGATGCTGATTAACTCCAATCAGATATAGCTATTTGACATTAATTCAGAACTTAAATAATCATAAATCAGCCTAAAATTGGCCTCAATTCAGCAACAATTCTGATGTTGATCAATGCTAATTGACTCCAATCAGATATAACCATTCAGCATTAATTCAGAACTTAAATAACCATAAATCAGCCTAAAATTGGTCTCAATTCAGCAATAATTCAAATATCAATCAATACCAATCGACTCCTATCAGACAAGCAATTCAGCATCAATAATCAGTATATTTTATTTATTAAATTTATTAAATATTAAAATTTTATTAATAATAAAAATCTAATATAAAATTGTAAAGTAAAAAAATATAACAAAAAAAAAATATTACTAAAACCTACTGATTAATTTTCTATTAAAAATAAAATAATAAAATAATAAAATATGATCCATTTCCTCCCAAAATCCTCTTAAATTATCCTAAATATTATCATTGTAGATTTCTTCAACTCAAGATGGTCACGTTATCAAGTTTCTACTCGAAATTTCTTAACTACAGCTTACTGCGGTTAAGACATTAGGATCTGCCTAACTCTTAACTTTATCAAGTTTACGCGTTGAACTTAAACGAATCTATCAAGTATGGAGAATTGAAAGATAAGGTTATGAATAATTTTAATTAAAGAATTCAGATGACGAACTCAATTACAAATAATGTGTAGGAATCACGTCAGACTATATGAAGACATAAAGAGGCAGAAAGATATAAGTTTTAAATTGATTCCTTTATTAATATTGAAACTCGTATTCACAAAAGAGTTTACAAATCTGCAAAAGCGTTAATTTACAACATAAGCAAAAAGTCTATCTATTTATACAAAATTTCTTCGTCACGGCTGACTAATTACTATGTTATAAATTAACTAATTTAGCAAAATAAATTATAAGTAAAATAAATACATTGAAAATATGTAAAATAATAAAAATATAAAATAAAATTAAAATAATAATAAAATTTAGAATATTAAAAATATGTATAACATTAAATATTCTTAGACTTTGTTTAATTCATAAAATTATGATTATTATCAATATTTAAAAGATCTTCAGAATTACGTAGATTCTCCGTATTTTCAGAATTCGCAGAATTCCCAATATTTTTAGAATTCTGGATTAGGAGATTGTTATACTGCATCATCCACGTGACTTCATTATAACTAGTTAATTATTCCATTGATAATATAGATAAATAAATAATATATGATAAAAATATGATCCATTTCTTCTAAAATCATTCAAAAAATGAAAAAATAATAAATATAAAATGTAAAAATAGAAAAATCAACCCAAAATCATCCAAAAAAATACATAAAGAAAATAATTAATAAAATTGACCCATTTTCACCCCAAATTGTCGAAAAAAAAGTAAAGATAATTAATAAAATGACCTGTTCCCACCCCAAATTGTCCAAAAAAATGTAAAAATAATTAATAAAATTGACCTGTTTCCATTCTAAATCACCTGAAAAAATATAAAGAAAATAATTAAAAAATCAACCTGTTTTCACCCCAAATCACCCGAAAAAATGTAAAAAAAATAATTAATAAAATCAACCTGTTCCCACCCCAAATTGTCCAAAAAAATGTAAAGAAAATAATTAATAAAATAAACTTGTTTTCACTTCAAATCACCCGAAAAAAACAAAGATAATTAATAAAATCAATACATTCTCATCCTAAATCATCTGAAAAAAAATGTAAAGATAATAATAAAATAATAATAAATTAATCTGTTTCCACTCAAATCACCCAAAAAAATACATAAAGATAATTAATAAAATTGACTTGTTTTCACCCAAATCACCTGAAAAAAAATGTAAAGATAATAATAAAATAATAATAAATCAACCTGTTCTCATTCAAATCGCCCAAAAATTTATTATTTGCCATTATCTATTATGGAATCATCTTCACTTTCTTTAGTAGCAGATTAAACTTCCTTTTGACTTCAGTATATTTCATAGTTTCAGTTACATATTCTTCTGTAGTTATAACTTCTACTTCAATCTCAGTATTATAGAATATACCAGGTTGTGCTTTATATGATCACTTTAGAGCATTGTAAGAATGTGATTAGTTATAATGCTGCACATCATCATTGTATTTTCTCTTTCATTGAATTTGAGATGATGATGTTGTAGCAGCACAAGGATTAAGTATTTTTCTAAATAAATTTTTTAGCTAAAAGAAGAAAATAATTAGTGAAATATACTAAATAAATTCAAAATATGCTAAATTAGATAAAG
>CAJVPP010002550.1:0-14439 GCA_910592005.1 Funneliformis mosseae
ATTAATTTTTAAATAAATTATTTTAAAAATATTTAAAAATATTATAAATAATTTTAATTATTAAATAAAATTGCAGGAAAATTTGCCTGCAAAATGCTTGTAGGGATAATAAAGAGAGTAATTAATAAAAGTATAATATTATAGCAATTAGCTCAATGCTTAAATAAGCGAATTTTTTATTAAAATACAATGTATCAAATATCAGAAATTTAAAGATTCTAATGCTTTAATAGGTCTTTTAAATTTAGCTACTCAACTTTTTCCAAAAATTGATTAAGTGATCAATACTTATTTAATAACAAAATTAATATCATTACAATATGTACAAATAAATCAAGCAACTCTAAATTACTGTCATCAGCTAATAATTGATGAACTTTATATTATTAGACATATAAATATTATGTATTTTTTTTGTATTTATTTATAAAGGTTATTAATTAATTATTTATTTGTAGCAAAATGCAGCTGAATTTAATATAGATTTTATCGAAAATTATAGTGAATTATGACAAATAGAATTATATACTTTAATTATCAGATATAAAGAGAATTTAATAGCTTCTATATAGAAAGTTAAGCGATATAATACAAGTAAAGTTAATTATATTATTTTACTAGAGAATAGAATACATATGTATTCATATATATCCTTAATAATAATAAAATTATACTATTAGTATTTTTTTCAGGCATATTTTACAATAATTTTATAATATATATGAAAAAATAGCAAATCTAACATCATTTTAAATAGATTATGCTTTATATTTTAGAAGCATTTTTTTATATTAAACTTATTCCAATTTGTTGGTTCAAGAAAAAATATCTGTAGCTTAAATAAAATATAGTTGCAATAAATGAATCTTTTATATCGTAAACAAATTATATTATAGAAACTAATCTTATAGCAAATAATATTATATTTCAGATGTATGATGATTTAAATGATGATGATCAAAAAGAGAAAGTAAAAGCTAGACAAGTTAAAGATATATATGAAAAATTTTCTGAAATCTTTAAGAAAGTACTTAAAAAATCTATTGATAATGAAGATTTTAGTCTTTATAATACTATTAACCAGTAGATTATTAATAAATAACTTGCTTAACAAATAAATAATGAGGAACTAATTCAGTTTTATAATAATAATAATAATATAAGTAGTATTGAGAAAATTATTTCATCAGAATTTAAATAATATAAGGATCGAGTAGCAAATAAAAGAATTAATCATCTATTGAAAGTAGTAATAAATGGATTACTTTATTAGATAAAACTAATATGATAAATATATCATTATAAGAAAACGTTAATTTAAACTAAGAAATTAAAACATTTAAACAAAAAGTAACTTGCAAAAGATATCATAAAATAGGCCACTATGCAAAAACTTATATAACAGAATTGTAATTTATTCTTATTTTAGCATTAATAATATTGATATTTATTTATCATGTGAAAAAATGAGTACATTTCATTAAGTTATTATTGATTATAGCTCAAATTACTACTGTAATTCAAGCTGATCAACTTGAATTATAGTAGTAATTTGAGCTTAGCTCCCTTCAGTTGCCAGACTTTATTTTTAAATCATTATTATATCAATATCATAATTCATTCACAAGTAAAAAATAATTTTCAAAAAGTTTTTTATTATTATATATCAGTTACAAATTATTGAAAGTTTTATTATTAGTCGTTATAATACAGTTTATTAGTATAGTCATAAATCACATAGTTTATCATCTATTTTTATTAGTTAAAAATTTAATAGTTAATAAATAAAAAAATTATCTCTAATTGACAAATAAAATTTTTCTTTATTTACAATTTTTTTTTAAAAATTTTTATAATATTATGATTAAAGATGATATTGTAATTAGTTGTAATTAGTATAAATAAGCATCACAGGATTGCAATTAGTTGCAATATTAATAAAAATTAAGTTGTAACTAGTTGCAACTGGTGATAAATAAGCATTATATGATTGCAATTAGTTACAGCTCTATCTTTAATTATGATATTAAATATTAATATCAAAAAAATCTTTAATAATAAGATTAAGATTATTAGATAAAAATTATTAGTTTTATAAATTACTTAAATAATAAAAGGTAAAATTTAGTAAAATTATATTAATTAATCTTAAAAAAATATAAAATTATATTAAACTTATAAAAATGATAAAATTATATTAAAATTTTAGTAAAAAAAAATTTAGATATTTTACTTAATATAAAAGATTTAAATAAGCATTTTAAATCTATTTTTTTATAATATAATCTAAACAATTATTAAAGTTAATAAAATAAAGTTTTTATCTATTTATAAATATAAATTATATAATTATTAAAAATTAAAATAATAAAAAATTAATATTAATATATAAAATTAAAATAAATAGTATTTGATATTTATAAAAATATATTATTATATTAATTAGTAAATATATATAAATAGTCACTACTATATATAATAAATTAGCTATTTTAAATATTTAAATCAATATAGAATGAGTTCATTATATGTAGTATAAATAATTTGAGTTAAATATATAATGCTATCAGAATTATAATTTATATAATATAAATTGCCTTTTTTGAAATTTCTTTATAATATTTAAATAAATTAAAATTTTTTATAGAATTATTCTATTAGCATCAAAACTAATTATTTTACTTGTACAAAACTGTTTTAACTATTTTTATTTAATGTTAAATAATAATTCTGACTAGTATTATAAATCTGATCTAAATTTCTATTTGATCACAAGTCTGTTTAGTATATAAATATATAATTAATATAAGCAGACTAGTTAAATTAAATTCAGATACAGTATATAGTATTTTATTATAGAAATTCATTATATTTAGTGTAATTATTTATAAAAAATTTGTTCTAAAGATTTTAATTTGATATAATAAATTTTCAATACAATTAGATTTGATATAACTAGTAGTAACTGTAATATTATATAATTAAATCCAAAGTTAAAATATTTTAATTTAAAAATCAAATAAAATTAAAAGTTAAAATAATCAAATGATATTAATTATTATATGACTTATTATAATTAAAATAATATTTTATTTAATATTACTCTGATTTTATAAAATAAATACTATTTAAAATTTTTTAAATAAGACAAATTTAATAAGCTAAATATTATTAAATTCTAATTAGTAAAAAATAATAATATATTTAGAATATGAAATCTAATATTTATTTTAATAAACGATTTTATATATTTATTCTAAAATAAGTGAAAGATAATTTACATTTATCTAATCTCTAAATTGATTAAATGATATTATAATATTACTAAGACTTATTCAACTATCTTCTTAAAACTGCTTAAAAAGGATTTATAAAATTTTAATAAATAGACTCTTTAAACTTATAGTCAAACATAATATATTAAAGAAAAAAACTTTGCAAACCTTTCTGATGAATTTATTGAATTTCTAATCAAGATTATGAATATTATATATATAATCATAGATAATATATCTTTATTTTTATAAAAGTTTTTTGATAAGTATTATTACTAAATATTAATTGATGATTAACATTGCAATACAAATGTTATTTAGAATTTAATATATTATTTTAAAGCTTTTTATATAAAATAATATAATTTTCTTTAATATTTTTGGAATTATCTAAAGTATTTTAATATTAAGAATTTTATCATAGAAATTTAAATTGTATTTTAATTAGAATGTAAAAAAAAGATGAATTTAAATGATAAATATTTCAATGAAATTTAAAATCATTAAAGAGGTATAAAAATATAATGTTTATCAAGCATCAGAAAGAAAAAGAGAATTCAAATTCTCAAAAAAAAAAAAATTGATTCTTTTTTAGTATGAGAAAAATATTAGTTATATAAGTCAACAAATGACATAAAATGACATAATAAATTAATTTTCGACCATACATTTTATTTTGTATAAGGTATTGTATTTTTTTTTTTTTTTTTTTTTTTTTTTTAAAAAAAAAAAAGGAAATTAGTAAAAAATTTTCAGTTTTATATATTACCTAACATCTATTAATAAAAAAAATCAAAACGGGAATTCACAGGCTAAGGAAGAGAATTGGAATGTAGATTGGCAGTACATGCGTAGGTCTAAATAGAATTTGTTATTATTTATAATTGAGATCCATGGACTGGGTTATTCATAAGATCCAGATTATTTACATTTAAAAAGTTTTAAACGAAGTTATAATAAAAATTTACACGTGAATTAATTGGGTTAAGAAAAATACATACAATGTCGCTCGCGAAAAACATACATATAGCTTTGTGGTTTTATGACTATAAGTTGTACATGTAAATGAGAAAGCTTATTTATGCTCTTACTAAAGACAATTTCTTAGAGAAAATCTTGAGTTCCAAAGGAATCAATGAAATGATAGAACAATTTTTACATAAAGGAACTTATCAAAAGAAGCCAACTAATGGACACATGCTCTCTCAGATGAGAAATTATGTATAAATCATTTTTTAAAAAATCATCTTTATAAATCTTGTTTAAAACATTTGTATCATTAATTATATTTAATTCATAGAATTTCTGAGTCAGATATGAAAAGAAGGCAAATTATGAAATATTTCGATAATTAAACAATGACAGGTGGTTTGTTTGACTACAAATTAATTTTTGAGATAATTAATGACATATCTCGAGTTTTGGCGAAACCGCGTTTGCAACATTTATTATAAAACAATTTTTAAATTTTTGTCAAATTTCAAAATGAAACCTCCGCGCTGGTTCCACAAATTGAATCATATCTATCCCATTAACTTTGGGCTGAATTCATCACGTGAAGTTGAAACGCGTGCCGCATGTGCTGCGGATACTATTCTGTCATAGAAATTATATTTCAACAGACAAAGCTTTTTTTTTTTAACTCTCTATCTTCTGATAGTCTATATTTGGAAGAATCATCTCAAAAAAAAGGTTCAACATTTTTCATAACAATGTGAGATAATATCTAGGGTTACACGGCTGAAAAATGAAATCCTTTTTGGCTTCTTTTAGGATATACATGACGCAGCAACTTCATTCGATAAGGTTTATCGCTTATCCGGTTAATCAGATCAAGATTACTCGGGAAAAATTGGGAATGTTGTTTACCTTCTAGAATGACGAGAGACGATTTCAGTTTCTCACACTTCTTTGAAAGTTACTTCCCAAAGGGTAAAATAATAATATAATTTTAAACAATTGTGAAATAAGCTTTTTATTACATCACATCAACTTGCTACTATACATATGTGTCAGATGATTCAAACCAATCGAATTATCAAATGGGACGGGCTATTTTCTTTTTGGTCCAATTCTAGAACATACGATTAATCCAAAAAAAAATATTTTACAGTTATTTATGATCATGTGTGGGAAAGTCATACCATTTTACAATTACGCCAAATAGTTCGAAACAGGTTATCTTTATTTATTTATTTATTTATTTATCTTTTTTTTTTTTTTGATTATGAGAAAATCGTAAGAAAAAAAAAAAAAAAAAAAAAAAAAAATACTGAAAAGATAACTGGGTTTGCAAACAATCCGTCATGTATTCTTTTCGATTACTGTATATAAGGGAGATAGTTTTTTTTTCTTTTTTTTTTTTCTTTTTTTCCCTACTTCAAATTTTAACATCATTTTTTTTTTGTTTTACAGCAACAAAATGATTACCGACGTTATCCGAATCATAATTAAAAACGTGACTCAAAAAAAATCCTTATACACATTCTTATTTGTAAATAGGCTATGGTTTGAGATTACGATTCCGTTATTATGGAATAATCCATGGAGCTACTTGCCAAAGTATCGAAATAACATCTCAAAAACGATATTATCATGTTGTGATACGGTTCAAAAACGAACCCTTTATAGAAGAGGAATAATCACCTCCACGCAATTAACTAGTCCTCCTTTATTTAATTATGTCTCTTACATAAATAATCTTTCAAAAGAGATTATTGGCTCCCTTGTACAAGGAATCCTTGACGAATTTTACGAAAAAAACGGTTACGATGTCAGCCATGATGATCTATTGCAAGAAATTTTTTGGGATTTATTCATGACCAAATGTTTTAAGCTTAAATCTTTAATCCTTCCAAATTATTCCATCTGTCACATTAAGGATTCCTCCACTTGCTTACGAACTTTGGTAAAATTGACTTGTTCAACGTTTATCCCTGATAATTATTTCTTGGATTTATCCGAAATCTGTCATCATCTACGAGAGATTAAAATTTATTGTCATCAAGACAGTAAAGGTTTGGCGAAATTCATTGAATCTCAAGACCGGTTAAAAACGATCGAATTAATTTCGACCAAGAATAATGATGTATCATGCCCCCTCATAGGTGAAGCATTATCAACAAGATCACAAACGATCACTTGCGTGAAAATTCAAAATGACCTTTGCATTTCTCCCGAATTCCTCAATTCCTTAAACAATTGTAAAGAATTTATCATAGATATGCAATCTGAATCGGATTTTGATCTTGGACAATTAGAGTTAATTCATTTCCCTCTGCTAGAAACTTTACACTCTCACATTTATCAACGATCAGAATCCCTAGCATTGAATTCCTTATCAAACTTTATTTCATCCTCGAATGCCACCCTATTGAAGGGGATCGATATTCATTTCATATCAAACGATCTCCTAACGGAATCCATAAAGAAATATCTAGGTACCATTACGCGATCTTGTTCGTTATTAGAATACGTCGTGATATGGGTTAGAAGGGATGTTTTATCGGATTTAGAATCATTCTTGAAAAGGTGTGATCACTTGAAAGAAATCGAATTCGTAGCAGTAGAATTGAATGGTGCATTGGATGCCAAGAGTATTTTCGATATTTTGATGAAAAATAACTTGCCAACCTTATCAAAGATAGTCTTTAAGGAAAAATGGAACTTTACTAAAGGGGAATTGAATGAATTTTTAGAGAATTGGAGTAAAAATAAGAAGTATACTTTACATTTTGAAAATATCGCCAATTAAAAAAAAGAAAAAGAAAAAGCAAAAAAAAAAAAAAAAATATTAGACGTCTGTCATTAATAAACCGTAATACAATTGTATATTTTATGTATATATATTATATATATTATTTATTTATTTATTAAAATGTCAAGAACAGTCGCGTACTTATAACCCGATTTGGTAATAATGTGAGAGTCCAATCGAAATTATTTTATTATTGTTCAAAAATGTTCCAGGTTATTGGTATCCAAAACAATCATAATATATATACATTAAGAGTTTGATTAACAAATTATAAAATACTAAAAAATTTTTAAAAAAAAAAATTTATGTCATAATACTAAAAAAGTTGATAAACATATGCATATTCAAAAAGTGGGGCTGTTCTCTTTCAAAACGCCAAGATTCACGTATAGTTCCAATATATCTCGATGTTCTTCGGTGGGAATGCAAGCCTTAAAACGTAAAGGTTCCTTCAACCTTTTGTGACAGCCCCGCAAGAAGGATTCCAAAGAAGCCGCAGAAAATGTGAAATGCCATGGAATTTCGATCTTTTGTAGTTTCTCGGGAATTACTTCTCCCATCCTCTTCAAAATGTCATTGATTTCGGCGGTGTCACTTGGTAAGCTCGCGGAATGAAAGATCACCTTTTGAAGCTTGTTACACTTTTTGAACAGATTGGGTATCAGTGAAAATTGATTCTTGCTTATGTAATACTCGAAATTAATTATATTCGGACAAAACCCCATGACGGTCTCGTAGAAGCTCGTCAAATTGTCCGGATCCCTTGGTTCACTCATGCAATTTACGATCTCCGTTATCGAACCACCAGAGTTTTGAATAATCCTGATCTGGTGATTAATCAAGAACGAACCATCTTCAATGAATAAGGATTTTAAGTGTGGAAACTCTGACTTGACGAAACTATCGGAACAAAGGTAATAAAGTGTATGTAGTAACAAACGCTCCAGTTTTTTACAAGACGCGAAAGTTCCCAACGGAATTCCGCCATTACATTGATAATTTAGATAAGTGAGATCGCTGACTTTATTTTCCAACGCCTTGACGACATGTTGATATTCAATATTTCCGGATTCATTTCCAAAGTAACTTGTTCCCGATCCTCCGTGAATCAAGAGCCTCAACAATCTTCGTTGTGACTCGATCAGCGCGGCCAATCCCTTACTATCGCTACAGAGGAAATGAATTTCTAGGTTTTCGATAGAATGACATATACGTGCCAGTGCCTGGTAATATTTGTCTGGTTTCTTGATGGAAGTTGCGTTAAAGTGAAACGATGTGATCTTTGATAAAGTTAATTTTGCGCCGGGGAAAACTGCCAAGTTACTCTTAATTTCAACAGCACATTGTATGGAGATGTTTGATTTCATGTGACTAAGGTATTTTAGGTTGCCGCTTCTTTCCATGAACATCCTCAGGAGTTTTTCTGCCAGGACGCTTACTGGCAGTACTTCCTCATCCGTATCCGTGTCCTCATCGAAAAGTTCATCAGCGGATTGATACTGACTGTTCCACATCGAAACGGCATTTGCTAAAATGGGTAGGTTCAACCTTTCCAAAAAGAAGGGATAATCAAAGTATGGTTTGATATCCATTATAAATTCCGAACCTTTGAAAGCCTTGTTAGCTTTCAGGCTACGTCTGCTCTTTTCCGGCAAGCATTTAAAGTAAGTTGAGATGAGCATTGGTAGTCTATCGGACCTCGTGAAAGTAAATGGGATGAAGAATTGGAAACGTTCTTTCCAAGGCGTGGGTAGTTGATTCACAACTTCATCGTACCTAACGGATAACCAATGCAAAGGATCCTTCCACAGCAAAGGCATCGCTGTTGCACACCAGGTTCGATTCACCAAGATACATGAATAAAGATGATTTAGATTTGAATAGACCACTCCATCCTTTCGAGAAAAAGGATCAAGGTTTATATCAGTCGTGACAATGTCTTCAAAGACCTTCCTCAGACATTCAACGGGCAATCTGGAAGCCATCGCTTAACTGTCAAAAAAATTGCGCAAGAAAGAAAAGAAATATATATACACAATTTCATTTAATCCTTTACGTTATTTACGATTCGAGAACTCTTTCTCCTGTACATTATAAATATCGTGACCCGCGTTTCCTGAATGATTTGATAAGTATTAAAAAATTTTCCACGCACCTTTTTATTAATATTGACGTCTTGAAATGTCCAGGTTTTCTTATTTGAAGGTTTCGCGGCAAAAAAAAAAAAAAAAAAAAAGAAAAAAAAAAAAAAATACACTTTGGAAAGGTATGTTATTATGACAAACGCGTCTTCATGTAATCTGTAACTTTCAAAAAGGGTTCGTTCGCTTCCAACCTCGGCAGACGAAAAAGTTCGAGAGAGGGAAGGGAATATAAAATGAGTAACAAATCAAATCCGATCATTTAAATATTCCGTTGTTCCTGAATCAGCACCTTAATCAAATGGCCAATTACTAAAATCGTCAAGAGACTTTGATGTAGTACTTGCGTAGTTTTTCTGTTGATCCGCGTGGCATGTTTGGTCAACAACACGAAATCATTTGACGCGTAAATTCCGGCAAATGAGAATTGGGACTTGAATGGCGCAGCAGCCTGATCCACGATATCAATTATGGTCTTGATCGCTGGAGAATCAACGAGATCGAGGAGATTTAAATTGAAAATTTCTTAAATTTCCCGGCAAGTATCGTGCAACAAATTTGAAAGGAAAAAAAAATCCAATGCCCTTCATTAAAAATTCAACAGAACCGCATCATCCCTATAATAGAAAAATTAAAATCCATAGGTGGTATATAAATTACAATGTCACACAGATTGTTCGTTAGAGATTATTCGATGAATGAGAATTTAATATTGTTTTTATTTCATTTTACATTGTCGGAAAATACAAAGCTAGTAACCATTGCAATTGAATACCTATTTTTTAATATAGATATGCGCAATATGATATTCATTATTTTTGGCAATATTAAGTTTAAAATTAGTCAATCCTCCACTTTGTATTAAAGATAAAGATGTTTTTTTTTGTAAAGAAATTTTTAATTGTTCAAGTTTCATTAAATTGGATTCAACTAAAGAGATTTAAAAATCTATTTAAATTATAGAATCATAAATTTAACATATATAATTCGAACTTGTATTGGCTAATTGCTAATCAAATTTATTCATTCATAATACTAATCTCTTTAATTTTTTTCTTCATTTCCTTGTTTTTTTTTTACAAAATTCTTATTCAATTATTTGTGATATAAATAGTGTTTGTTTCAATTCTTTATAAAAATTGATAACTTCAATTGTTACTTCTTGCTAAAATAAAATCAAAAACAGGTTAAATGATTTTATTCTAAATCATACTTCTGAATTTTTTATGTTTGATATCTTTTTGATAAATTTATTAAAATGCAAAAATGAAACAATAATAATAAAAAAAGAAAAAAAAGTTGAAAAGTTAATTATATATATAAAAAAATTAATAAAATTAAAAAGTAAAAAATAAAATTTTAAGTTAATTTCAATGTGATTAGAAAATGGTCAATTAATAATATTTTTAATAGATGTAAATTATATTAGTCAAATAGACTTTACTAATTAATAAGTAGGCTATTATCTGACTTAGCTTTATAAAAAAATCGTATATAGAAATAATATATTATTAATATATTTTTAATATGTTTTAGTAATTTTGTATCATAATTTTATATATTTGATAATGAATTGATTTTTTATAAATTAAAATATATAAAAATGATACAAATTATTAAATATATAATTTGATAATCAATTACATTTACATAATTAATATTATTGATAATCAATATTTCAATTTTTTTTCAACTATTATATATATATAGTCATTTTCCTTTATAATTACATTTCTTAAGACTAAAAATAAAAAATGACTATATAGAGAAATTTTTATATATTATTACAAGTATTAGTTCTAAAAAAATATGATTATAAAATATTGTGATTATAAAGGAATTTTTATATAGTATTAATAGGTATTAGTTTTATGA
The DNA here is from genome assembly GCA_910592005.1 of Funneliformis mosseae. Classification (NCBI taxonomy): domain Eukaryota; kingdom Fungi; phylum Glomeromycota; class Glomeromycetes; order Glomerales; family Glomeraceae; genus Funneliformis; species Funneliformis mosseae. Next base: position 11,049 of record CAJVPP010002550.1, read on the forward strand.
AATGTGTGCTTATAATGAAGGATTTATATGATGCGATTATATAGGAAGTAATTATAAAGGAAAATGATTATATATATTTTTAAAAAAATACTTTTAACATAATCTTTAAAAAAATTTTTATTTTTTTAAACTTAGATATTTAAAATTAGTTTGTAATGAAATTACTTTTTTTTATTATAAATTTTTGATTTTTACATATATTTAATTAAAGATGATATTGTAACTAATTATAATTGTCAATAAATAATTATTATTAGAGAGCTAAATCAGATTAGAATAATCTATTTACTTAATTTGATCTAACCTGAAAATTCAAATTAGATCAGTAGATTTTTAAATTATTATTATATTAGATCAATCTATTATCTGACTTAATCTGATTTAACAAAATTTAAGTCAACCAGTTATTCTTCTTAAATAATAATGAATTATTTAATTATAAAAATAATAAATTGTTCTTTTTAAATAAAAACTAATTATTTAATTAGAATAATGATATATATTATTCAACTAGAACAATGATGAATATTCTTCTTAAATAATAATTAATTATTTAATTAAAATAATAACTAATTATTTTTTCTTAAATGATAACTAATCATTTAATTAAAATAATAATAAATTATTCAATTAAAATAATAGTTAGATCAATTCAAATAAAAATTAAAATTAAATTAGATTTTTATTTAATATAATTAATCCTCTTAATTCAAATAACTTGATTACTTATTTTATCAGAGCTTTATTTAAATATTATTAATCAACTAGTTAACTTTTCAAAATAAATTGATATTTTTATTTTTCTATAAGCGTTAAAAATAACTAATACTAAAAATTAAAATAAACTAAAAAAAAAACTAAAACATAAATTGAATTTATCAATTAATTAGTCAACATTTCAAATAATCAAATAATTTTTTTACTATTTTATAATAGAAAAAAATAAAATTTCAAATGATTTAATAGGAATAGATAAATTTTTTTAATTTTTTATTATTTTATTTATTTTTTTTTACATTTTTGAATAATGCTAATATTACAATAATAAGTATTTAGAAGAATTCAGAAGAAAATAAATGATAATTTTATAATTTTATTATTATTTTAGATAATAATAATTATATTATTATTATTATATTATATATCTTTTTTGTAAGTTTTATTAATTTTTTTTGTTATATTTTTGTAAATTTATATTAGATTTTTATTATTAATAAATTTTAATATTTAATAATAAAAATAGCATAGTTTATATACTTATTTGATTGAATTAATGCTAAATTAAGACCTATTTAGACTGATTTATGATTAAATTTAAGTTTTAAATTATTACTAAATGGCTTTATCTAATTAGCATTGATTAGTAATAATTTAAATAATTAAAAAATATAATCAATCAACTATAAATAATATTAAAATTAGTTTAAATTCAGCCATTTGATTTTTAACCAATTTGAACTATTTCTATCAATAAAATGATTTATAATTATATATTATTTTAATTTATTTATTCATTATTTTATGATAATTAATAATTATTTTTTTTATTCTTATATAGAAAATTAAAAATTCTTATTAATTATTATAAGAGAATTGAAAAATTAAATAAATAAATTCTATTTTTTTAAGCAAAAATAAATGATTAAAAGCTAAAAATTAATTTTTATTAAAATCAACAAAGAATTTAATAAAAAAATAATGATTTGTAAAAGAAATAAAATTTATATTCTAATATTCTAATATTTACAATAATTATTTTTTTTTAATATTTAAAATTTAACCAATTTAAAAGAATATATTTATCTAATTATTGAGATAGTTAAATAATAATCTTCTTGTAAAATAAAGAAAAATTGCAAAATTAATATTAAAATTGAAAGAAAAAAAGTTAGTTTGTTATATTAATAATAAAATAAAACTATTATAAATAATTTTAAGAATGATGATAATATAATAAAAAAGAAGTAAAAAAAATTAAAGTATTATTAGTATTAAAAATAAATGTAATAATTGTTAAAATCTATATTTTACAAATATATGATATTTTATAAATTCAATAGCTTTAATAAGAGATATGATGCATAACATCTATATTCATCAAAGAAGTCTGAAATTTTTTTGCAGATCTTCACGTGACTTGATCACGTGAATTGATTTTTATTAGTCTAAAAATAATCATTAGACATTTTAAAAAAAAATTATTTATTTAATTCTTCTAAATCTTCTAAAATACTATCTGGAATTCTTCTATGTAATTTGTATTTCTTAACAGCATATTCTGCCAATTTTCCACTAATACCTTTTTTATAAGCATCCATATAATGCTAACATTTTCTTGCAAATTTTCTAATTGTAATTAAAGGTACTGAGTCAAGGGATTTTGATACAACTTTTTATAATCCATTCCATGAATAATTGCAATTTTCTCATGCATATCTTTTACAAACTCCCTAATATCTTTCAATGAAATTTAATTCACAATGAAATTTAGGGTAAAAAATACACATATGACCAGCCTTTTCAATTAATTCTTCAATTGCTCCTTTTTGTGCAAGAAAATTAGGTTCTAAAGATATTACTCGACGAGCACAACAAGAAATTCTTGAAGGATCATAAACTTTTTTTTACAATTTTTACATTCTAGTATTAATCTTTCAGATGGCCATTTTTCTCATTCTATTAATACTTGTTTAATTCCTTTTGGTTTACCTTGAAGTTTTTCATTATGATTTAGTCTAAAATAAGTATTATGCATAATTAGTTGCTTGACACTGGAATTTAAATTCATTCAGCTTATAACTAAAGCATCTTTTCCAAAAGCAGTATGATTAGAACTATTATCGAAGGCAAATACCGCTACACAATTTGAATACAATGTCTCAAAAATAGGAATAGTTTTATGTTTGATTTGTTCAAGAAGATGATCAGCTGTCCAGTAACTTTCTTGATTTTTACCAGGTTTCAAATAGCATTATGCTTCTTCAGGTATATTTGGATTTTATAATATATCTGCTTGTTGTAAACGCAAACGTCCATTAATTTCAGTAAGAAACTCACTAACTATTATAGATCTTCCATTCCCTTTTTTTCGTAGTGGCAGTTCTCCATTTTTAGCCTAAATTCCACGTTTACTATCGTTAGAATAAAAAATACATTCATCATGAGTTACAAGAATTCTTTCCTTTTCTTTTTCAGGTAAGTTGGGATATATATAATCTATTGTTTCACCTTCATACTTGAACATATATTTCTCATGTTCAAACATTTTTTCTAAAAATACTTTGTGATATTGTAAAACATCATCTCGTTCGTGTCCGTTGTTAACCCTACGCTCAACCGTCGAACTTAGGGCAACTATGACTTAATAACAGGGAGTAACGTGCGAGAAACT
>CAJVPP010002551.1:0-14429 GCA_910592005.1 Funneliformis mosseae
AAAGTATAATCTTAATAACATAAAAACTATATCTTTGTCAATATCTATTTCCTTAAAACATAAATCATCAATAAAGACGACCTGTTCCTTCAACTTAAATAAATTCTGTTTATTTCTTTCATAGTTTATAACTTAAACTCCCTATTAGCAAATAAGCTTTGTTATCCTAACGACGTAGTGTTTAGGCTTAATAACGATTTCTTGCAATTTTTCTAGTTTGAGGCAATTGATCGACTAAATCATTTAAATATTTGGATAATGTAACATTTTGATCATCAAGATCGTTCAGAGGTAATGTTGCATTTATCCTATGTATAAAATAGAAAGGAGATATTTTAGTGACAGAGTGTTTGCTTATACAATATGCAAACAAAATTAGTGCAATTTGTAGGTCTCAATTATCTAAATCTTGTGCTATTTTTGCTAATGATTCACACAAGATATGGTTAAAATATTCTACTAAACCATTTGTTTGGGGGTGGTAAGGTATCAATAGTAGATGTTTGATTTTGAACTTATTCATCAACTCTTTGATCATTTGATTATTGAAATGGGTTCTTCTATTAGAAAAGATTTTTGCAAGACATCTATGATGACAAATTATGTATTCATAAATAAATAAGGCAACCTGTTTCACAGTAGCTTCAGGAATAGCTTTAGCTTCAAGCCACTTAGTGAAATAATCGACTTCTATAATGATATATTTATTTTCATTTGATATTATAGGTAAAGGTCTAACGAAATCTATATCAATTTGATAAAAAGTACTTAGATTGGTATAGGATATAGTTCTTCTTGTTTTTTTGATTTTTCTCTTCTTTGGCAGCTATCGCAAGAACGAACATATTCTCTAATATTTTCATATAACTGTGGCCAATAATATCATTCTTTAATTTTATTGAACATTATATCTACTGCAAATGTCTAGTAGTTGGATCATTATGCATCATGTAAAGTACAGCTTCCATTTCATGTGATCAAATAACATTAAGAAGCTTTTATCAAACATGTTTATACAAATAATTATTTTTAATTTCAAAATATCTAGATTGTTTAACTAATTTTTGTTATTGAGTTAGTGTTAATTCGTCTGATAAAGTTTTATTTCGTAAATAATTAAAAAGATGATTATATTATGTTATATATATTATGAGCTGTTTATCATACTGCAAACACTTTAGCTTTCACTCAAACAAATATATTTTAATAAATGTTGAGATAGATGAGAGATTAATAAGAAGATGGAGAGATAATATCTAACATTTCATAAAGTTGAGAGTATGCATTTTCTTGTTGAACTAGAACTAATTCTTTCTACCATACATCATTAACTAGATAAGTTGGTTTCATATCAGGATGAATTTTTTCTCTTTCATATCTGATAATACAATCATGAATAATTATACCATAAAGTAGATTCTTTTTGCACGCCTTATAATAGGTGTGAATATAATGATTTTTTATATCACAGGTAAAAGTACATTGAGATCTTCTGTTAATAATAGGTTAGTTAGCTATGACTGATTTAATTTTAATATTTTCACAATATATATCTTCCATTTTATCCTTTGAACTTTTATATCCAACTGCAGTAATTAAAGGTACGTTGGAAAATTGCTGAAATAATTGTTCTTCGAACTATGTTTCTTCATTATCTCTAGTAGAATTATGTTCAGAGGAAATATGCCATTTGTTCTCCGATTTTTCAGCTTCAACAGTAGTTACCATGAAAAATTTATGTGTATTATTTTCATATTTTTGATCAGTATTAATTTGAGAAAGAGCATTAGCATTAGCATTTAGATTTCAGACCTATGCTTTATTTTAAAATCATACTGTTAGAGTTTCATGATTTATCGTGCTTTTCTTCCTTTAGGAATTTTTGATGTTTGTAATCATTAAGAGCTGAATGATCAGTAACAATGGTAAAAGGTTGTGAGCTTAGGTAATGGTAAAAATATCTCATAGCCCATATAACTGCAAGGCATTCCTGATCAGTTATTCTATAGTTTGCTCAGCTTTATTCACACTTCTACTGGCATATGCTACTACACAATCGAGTCCATTTTATAACTTTTGAAAGAGAACAGTTTCTAAACCATTTTCTAAAGCATCAGTGTATAGAATAAATGGTTTATTAAAATTTGGATAATGCAAAATAGGTGCAGTAATTAACTTTTCTTTTAAAATATCAAAAACCTTTTATTGAGTATTTGTTCAAGAGAATAGTTTTTTTTTCAACAACTGAGTTAAAGGTTTAGCAATCTTTGAAAATCCTGAAACAAATCATCAGTAATATAAGAATAATCCTAGTGTGAACCTTAAACTTATTAAGTCAACTGGGATAGGAAAGCTTTTAACTTTATCAATTTTTGCAGGGTCAGATTGTAATTCATTTCTTCCAACTACATATTCTAAGTACATTATGTTAGGTAAACAAAAGTAACACTTTTTAAGTTTAGTCATTAAATTCACTTGCTTGATTACTTAAAATACTTTTCTCAAATATTGGATATGATTCATTAACCTTTGAAAGGTTACAGATGCATTTTTTAGTCTAAAAGGCATAATGTTGAATTTGTACAAGCTAAATTAAGAAATAAAAGCAGTTTTTCCTTGTCCTTTTTACTCATTTCTATCTATTAATAGCCACTAGTAAGGTCAAGTGTAGAAAACCAATTTGCTCTTCTGAATTTCTCTAATAAATCGTCAATTCTCAGTAGAGGATATGCATCACTTTTAGAGATAGAGTTTAATTTTCTGTAGTCAATGCAAATTCGTTTATCTCTAGTTTTCTTTGCTACTTAACTACAGGAGAAGCCCAAGGGCTTAATGACTTCCTGATAATTCCATTTTCTTCATACGCTTGATTTCATTTATGAGGAAATTAAGTTTTGCTGGATCCTTACACTTATAATCTCCTATGGTAATTGGATCATGATTATTAGTTAAAATATTATGTTTTATCAGACTGGTTCATCCAATTTTTGTTTGGCTTAAAGCACATATATCCTTGTAATCATCAATTAATTTTTGAAAGGAAGTTTGTTACTTGTCATTGAGAGGTCCAACTTGGAAATCATCTTTAATTTTCCAAATATTTTCTTTAGAAGTCTCAGCAAGAAATACTGCTGGGTTAAACTCAAATTCTTCCTTAAATGCAAGAGTTAAATAAACAGAGTTTTCTTCATTCTATGGATTATAGTCAAGCAGTAGAAGGTCAGCTTCCTCCTCATATTTTTCTTGACTATCTGCCATATAAGCTTCAATTTTGCTGAGTTCTTCTTCCTTATAATCATCCAAAACTTGTTCTAATTTGTTATCTTGTTGATCTTAAATAGTAAGATAACTAATAATAGTTTTATTTACACTAAAAGTCACAGGCATTATGATTGTTTTCGCTAAATATCTTAACCTAATTTGATTAGTTCTAAAATCAAGGCTAGCATGAGTTTTTCTAAACCAATCTGTTCCTAAAAGTAAAATTTCATTTTGGGAGTCGATAATATTCAAAGAGATAGGAATTAATAGGTTTTGAATAGCAATTTGAGCCCTTTTAACTTGTCCTAACGCTCTAGTTCTTTCTCTATTAGCAGTGACTATGACAGTATTAGACTGTTCATTAATAGATAATCCTATTTTCTTCATTAATTTTCTGGTAATAATGCTGACAGCAGCTTCAGAATTTAGGATAATAACTATAGGATTTCCTTTAATTTTGATATAACAACGAACAGCTGTAGATGTCTTCTTTTTCTTCTTTACTTTCTTGATTAGCATAATTTGTTTCTTGGATTTTGATCTTCTCAACCCTTGAGCAAGATTACATCTTTGATTTGAATATTGTAAAAGTTAACCAATTTTTGCAAAAGAAGGCATTTGCAATAAATCTTGCATAATATTATAGAAAGGCATCTGATTAACTTGAGATAGTTCTCGTTTAACTTTCTTCTTTGAAGTAGGGGTAATAATTTGTGGGATTTTTACTTTTATAAATTCGTCAATAGGTTTTTTGCTTCTTAAGTTTAATTCTCTTCTAGATTCAGATTGTTTTTTTCTTTTCACTTCTAACTATCGAGCAGTTTTTCTGTTAGTGGTATAAGGTTTATTTCGTGCAAGAGTATAAACTTCTTCTTTTTCTACTTCTTCAAATTATTCTTCTTCACTATTGGTAAAAACTCTAACATAACTTACTTTCTTTCTATCAGATTTTCTTTGATATACTGGTTTTTCAGATATATATTCTTTTGAATAATATCCTTTTTCTTGACAACGATAACAAATAACATCCTTTTTATCCTAAGTTTTTACATCCCATACTTTCGTAAGATTTCTATTATCTTTTGGCTTTCTTTTTTCAGATTTTCTTTCAAGTTGTGCAGATAATGCATTGGAGAGAGTTGCATAGTTTAAAGATAATTGCTCCATTTGTTTGGTAAGATTATCAATAGCATTATTGCTTCCACTTGGTTGAGTTAGTATAGGAGATTGCTATTCATAATATTGATCACTCTCAACTTGTTTAGCTGCGTCAATAGCTTTATCTATGTTTTTAGGATGAGTAAATGCTACGAGAGGGATGATATTCTTTCTTAATCCATTAAGAAAAAGTCTCACAATATATTTATCTAGTAAGGCATTAATAGAATCAACTTTCTTTAACAATCTTTTAAATTTTCCTGCATAAAAATCTACTTTTTTATAGGATCCTTGACGAAGTGTATTTAGCTAATGGTGCCATAGATTTTGCTTTTCTTCAGTTGAGAATTTTTCTAAAACTGCTACAAAACTCAATGCTGTATTGCCATCTAAATTTCATCGAGTAATGGTATCAACATTTTCTTCAAACTAATATGCAGCTAACCCATGCAGGTATCCTAGTATAATCTTCAGCATGTGAGTTTTAGACTAATTATTTGCTTCAGCAGTAATTTTGAAACTTCTAATCCAATTATTAAGGTCTTTGTCATCATTTCTATAGAAAAGTTTTACTGAAATAATGTTACTTTTCTTTAGTGTGAGATTTTCACTACCTTTACTTAAATCAGATAGTGTACTCTTGATATCTTTAACAAGATCCTTGAAACTTTTCGTCATGTAATCTATGAGATTCTTTAACTGTTCAGTATTCATTATCATTTCAATTGATTCAGAGATTATAGATGTAGGAGTAAAGGGTGATATAGAAATATTAAAAGATTTTTCAAAACACTCAGTAATGCAGGTGACTAATAATAAATGTTGTAAAATGGAAGGTAAATCAGCAGGGTATAGGTAATAATTTAAACAATATAATAATATGACTGCTGCTTTTGTTGTTTTATTACTATTATAAGCATTTTTACGATAACTATTTAGATAAAGTTTAAATACTATCAAAGAACAATTACTGAATGCTATAGTATTATATTCACTAGAGATTCACTTCCAAAAGTTTGTAAAATTCCTTGTTACTGTTTGAGTAATAGGATTGCACTGTATATAAGATGCATTTTTTTCCAAAGGTGAATTATTTCTATGTGCTTCTTTGTGATGTTCTTGGATTATTTTAGAATGTCAAAACTATTAGGTATATTTATATAAGTTTAATAAGGATAATTATAATCCTGAAAGGAATCACCAATTTGTTAACCCTTCGCTCAGCCCGTTGAACTTAGAGTAACTATGACTTAATAACAGGGAGTAATATATGAGAAACTACTAAGTTACTATAGAATAAGTTCTATCACAATCAACTTTAGGTTTATACTTTTAGACGAGTAAATAACTTTAATAATTTATAAACACAATAAATACAATTGATACATTGAAGGATTTTGAATATGTGTAGTTTAGTAAGAAATTCCTTTATTGTAGAGATTTGCAATCCTTAACTTTGGATTCTAAGTCTTAAACTTAAACTATTAAGTTTACACTGTTATCTCTGCTCTTTGCAAGGACAAATTTATATCATATTTATACAAAAATATAATTATAAGAAATTATTATCTAATACTAAACTATTTTATAATGATAAGATAAATATAAGAGATAAATTATAATTTAATGATAATACTAATATAATAAATAATAATAATAAAATATAAGAATAAAATAAATAAAGTAAAAATGTTAACTAAGTTAAAAATGTTAATGATATTAATAACGTTGATCATTTGTCAATCTTTGTGATACAGTAGGATTGACTTCATATGATATTAGCATTTTGTCAATTTGAAGTAAGTTATTATAAATGAGAACTGCATGGAATGTGTTGTAAGTATTGACTAAGGTGTTGACAGTTTCAGTGAAGTTCTTAAGGCATAAGTTTTGAGCATCTGTAATCTCTGTAAGAGCTGCAATAGTTTGTTTTTGTTTATTAATAATTGATATGAAAGCATTGACAGCTGGGTCATTTCTGTATTATTCTATATCATAATTAATCATTGTTTTTTCATCAGGAAAGCTAACATTAATATTGAGTGTTTGTTCAATTATTTCCATTCATTTTATAGTAAAGCTTAAGGTAAGCGTTAGATCAGAGTTTCTGAATGAGTTGCAGAAAACTAGCTTTGATGAAGTCTTTAAAATCATTATCAGTGTTTTGCTTGTATATAGAGCCTCCTGCTTTCGTTCTTGTAGAGATGTTACATGATCTGTATTGTTGCTAATGGGATGATTATATTGTTACTCTATATTTAGAGGAATATCATCACTCCAATCTGGTGATGAAATAGGGGGTTATTTTAGGGGACTATTATTGTTATTCTTTAGCACAGAATGTGAATTCACAGGTTTACTAGTCAGTTTGGTAGGTTTCTGAGAACCATCTGTGATGATGTTAACAAAAGTAATATTAGGGCTAATAGCTCCTTTATGAGGATAAACCAGAGCTTTATAGTTGTTATTTTGTACTGGTTAAAATTATTGATATATGTTGGGTGCTTTTATCTTGAGAAATGTGAAGTTTTTTTGAACAATTTTTGATTTTGTGATGTGATGAGAAGCAGATAGTATATAATTTGACTTTGATTTTAATCTATTCAATATGTTTGCCATTGATTGTAAGATTGTTATTACTGATTGCTGCTTCATAGTTATCAGCTGAAGAAAAATAGAAAAACGCATGTTGTAGATTGTAATAATTTGATCTGATCTTAAGAATCATCCAAACTGTAGCATTAACCATCAATCTCATATCAGATAAGTCTTTACCTATAGTGTAATGAGAAAGACATGTAAGTTTAGCTGAGAATTTAGATCATTCCAAGATTTTGTCACATAGCAGGTCACACATGTAGAAATGAATCATATTGTTGAGAAGGAAGGCATTGTGACTTTTTCTAAGTTCAACAAAATTTGCATCTGCATCGTATGTGATCGTAGTTTATTGTCATAGGTTTTTGTTTCTATGTTGAATCTAATGATCTTACCAAATTGGGAGAAGATTTTTTGATACGCAATTCTATAGTGACCAATGGTATTTCAGTAACTTTGATTGATTGTTGTAAAATAAATAGATATTATGTCACTATTTCAAGAAGTAAAAATATGCGGTTTTCCAGATTAGGCAAGATGACTTTACAAAACGCGTCTCTTTCATCTTTATCAGAAAATATCACTTTTAAGATCTTCTTTGATTGGTCCTAGGAGTGTTTGGCAAGCACAATACCTGAAAATGAGTCAAACTGATCAAATACGAGGTCAATGATGTCAGAGATTTTTATTTGAGTGGATTTTCTAGGATAATCATTTGCTGAAAAAAATGCGAAAAAATTCGTTTTTTTAGTGAAAATTTTTTGAAAGCTTTTCTTATTATTCAAAAAATTTCTGAGGTGTCATTAGCATCGTCGATGTTCATGAGTGCTTATTCAGGAGTGACAACTAAAGTTGTTTCACCTGTTGAAACTTTTTTACCCTTTTCTTTATCGAGCAGAAGAGGGTTAACATCCATAATAACTGGAGTTTCTTTGTTGTTATTGTTGATGGAGACACTACTTTCAGGTTCATTAGTTTGTAAAGTGTTCTGTCTTTTACTTGGTTGTTGCTCTGGAGTGTTAAGGCGAGAGCGAGGTTGTTGTTTTTGTTGGTTTTTATTGTTCTTTTCTTTGGTCTGCCTATGTTGCAGAAAGAGTTTTTTAATTATCAATTAAAAAAAATAAATATAATAAATAATTTTTCTTTTAAAATTGAATTTTCTAATAAATTAGTATAACAATGTCCTGTGGGGTGATTTTAATAGCAAAATCTCAAGTGATACGAAATTGTATTCAAGTATTAATCCTGTAAAAATAATTTTTTATAAAATAAGAATTAATTATTGGTTGGAAATGTTTACTGTGGCGTAGCATTTTTTTAATCATCATTTACTCAAATTCAATTTCTTATCCCATAAGGTGATTTTAATAGCTTAGCCCCCATTTGCAGGATTATTGTTCAGCCCAAAGATTTCTTCTCGTTCTTCTTTGTTTGTTTTGGCAAGAAAATGGGAACATTTATTTAAATGTTGGATGATTCGATCGGTTTTATTTGGAAACCAAGTTTTACGTCCTTCTTCTTCTCCTAGTTCTTCAATACATGATTTACAGTAATTTTTAAGATTACTTTTGTTAGCTTTCTCTTCTGTTCTAACAATATATTTGGTTAGTAAAACATGAAGCGGCATATTGTTAAAAATTTTTTTTGTGGCTTAGCGCGGACCGCCGGACAGTCTTTGGAAATGGTGGACGTGTCCCGTTTGACAATAACGAAAATCCCGGACATGTCTCAGAATGTCCGTGTCCGTCGAATTTAGGCGAACAATGTCCGCTGTACAACACTGCGTGCTCGCAAAGCTCGTTTCTAAAAATAGAAGTGAATCACTACGTTACAATGCTTTGAACGTTTTCGGTGTATGAACTTTTTACATAATTTGATTTTTTTTTCCCTTTTCCGGAGCTTGGGGAAAAAAATGAAAAATAGTACGAAGATATTTTAATAAATTACCGATTAATTAATTGATTTACCTAATTTACCTAATTTACTTAGTTATTGGAGGATTACACCCACCATTCTGGAACCTTCTCATTTATGTATGACGGAAATTCGCCAAAAATTTTTTGTTTGTAAATTAAACAATTCAGGAAGTTACTTTCCAAAATGATCTTTTTTATTAAGAATAAAAAGTGCGCCATTAATGCCTTTCTTGATGAAATTTGTTCACTTAAATGATTACATAATATAGCCGATTTTTTAATATATATTACTGTTGAATTCTACATGATTACCTAACCGATTTTCTTGCGAAAAAAACATTTTTTTTTCATTCTTTAATACCTGGTGTAAATTTACAAAAATTTAATACAAACATGTTCAAGATTGTTACAAATGTTTATGCAATAATTCTATTGTCATTCTGCGTAAAGGAAGGTTTGTCGATTCTGAAGCCAACGGGTAACATGATTCCAACTTTTAATTTAAAGGACTGTGGTTTTAAGAGTGAAATTAAATTTACGAGTTTTGATGTTTATTATTCGGATTGGGAAAATTCTATCAATTTCTATGTTCAAGGAGTAAACTCCATTAATATTAATCAAACCAAACCTATACAATTCAATTCCAAGCTTCATTACAATATTACGTCGAGAAAATCTGATATTGACCGATCATGTTTAAAAAGTAAACTAAACTCCAACTTCGGCTCGAGGTGCCAAATCGAAGAAGATGAATCAACTGTTACGATCTTAACCGAACTAACTGGAACTTTGGATAGTTTGTATTATTTTCCCATTTCATTATCCGTTGACAAAGATTTCAGAGATTAACAATTATTCAAATGCGAACGAACAGGTGTCGAGCAGGTAGAGTTATCCGTAAAGGTGGGAGGTGATGAAATAGGTTGTGTAACTGCCTCTCTTGAAAGTAATGATAATGAAAATAATGAAAATAATGAAAGCGAATTTGATAAAGAGGATGGTAAAAAAAAAAAAAAACCGAAAGACCCAGAATCCCCAAAACCCCCCTCAAACCATTCGACATCCTCGGAAAAGAAAGGCGGGTCTAAAGGTAGTTTGAAATACGTCTTTGGAGGAATTGGTGCAGCTGCTATTTTATCCATGGTAGCATTAAGAAAAAAAATCAAGAAATTTTTGGGCTGTCATAAAGAAAATACAGAAAACAATAGAATAGTAGTTTAACACGCATGAAGTAAAACAATTTATCCAACGATTATGGGCTGTACTTATAACTAACCGGGTAGTAAACTTTATGTATATATTTATTTATGCGTTCCTAGTCAAATTATCTTTAACTATTCATTAAACAATTATTAACATATTTGAAAATTTGACAATATTGAATTTTCTTAATGGGAATTATTCTTTATTAATTATCAATATTTTTCTTCTAGCTTTGCATTATTGTCTTCTTGTTCCAAATTATTATGCGTTCTATTAATTAAAATTATGCCAATGATACAAGAAAAATTAGTTACGCTATTTCTAATATTTATAATTGAAATTCTTTTAATAAATTAACTTAATACTACTAATAAATCTGTGAAATGTTATATTAATAATTTCCTGAAAATATAATCCCTCGCCATTTAATTTTCGCATTGTCATCATAAGAATGATTGTAATAATAATAGAAATTCTTTTCAACATTTTCAGATCGAATGTAACATCTGGTCGAGTAACGCATAATTCACAAAATTCTTCAAATAAGAACATAATTAAGTAACATATTTTGGTCTATATAAAAAAGCGTTCATATTTGAAATAGATTTATTGGAAATTTATGTAATTAAAAAAAGGTTTATATTTACAAATTTTATTGATATAGGCTTTTTAATTCTTTACTAATACTTATTGCTATCGTGTAACTTGTTTTGGCTAATTTTTTGTTTGTGCACGATACGATAATCTTTTACTAAATAAGAAAAAGAACGAAATTTAATAATTAATTTTTTTTTATTTTTGTTTATGCAAAGGGTAAATTAATGTTATGAAAACAAAACAATTCCGCTATGCTTAAATATGGTAAATAATTTCCTATTTTGGATATTTAGTTAGGATTCCGAGAATCTATTTAAGAATTAAAAGATAATAAAATACGGATACATTAATCTCTCAAAGTAGAAAAAAAAAGATGGATTCTTGTCAAATTGTTAAAAGGAGAGTTCTTAAGGAAAAAAAAAAATTGTAAAATCAGGAAATGTATTTGTAAACCGTTATTAGAGAATTTAATTTATTTCGTGTCATATCAAGTTAAATAATTAGAAATCCCGACAAATTATTTAACAAATACAAATTATTCAATGTTCTATTTATGTACTAATTTTTATCCAAATAACTTTAAATAATATTTTTCTTCAATGCTTTTTTTTTAAAAAAAAAAAAAAGATTGATATGCAGAAAATATTTTGGTGAAATTCTTTGCAAACTCACAAATGGATTAATGAAATATCAAATCGAGTTTTTTTATGGTAAATATGTTACACAAACTCGAAAACTCATTTATAATAGGTTAGACTTGCCAAAGTTATGTCACCATATACTTTAAATAACAAGTTTAAGACTAAATTATTTATGGGTAAATCATTAATTAATAAAATATATATGAGGAAAGTAATTCCGAACGATCATTCTAAATGAAGTAAGATAGCCGAGGGCTGAAATTGAACTTTTATTTTATTTTATTTTTTTTTTTTTTTTTTTTTAGAAAAATACCTCTACCTAACATTTTATCAACAAAATTTTCTAAATTAAGGGTAATAAATGGCTTTAATAAATATCCAAGTAAAAGACATGAAAGACTTTGAAATTAAACTTACTCGAGAATTACAAGCCAAAGAACAAATTATTAAAAATTTAGAGCAAAGTAAAAAGATAGCCGACGAAGATAATCAATTGATACTCTCCTTTTTATGGAATGAAATAGGTAGTGATAGTTTAGATAATTTAAGAGAATTATTAGCGGGAAAGAAACTAACTGAGATAAGGCAAGACATTCAAAACTTAAATTTTGATTTAATGACTAAAAGGGAGGAATTGTCAAAGTTAAGGTCTCAATTCAAAAGTTTAGAAGAAAAGAATAAAGAACAAGAAGAAGAAGTCAAAGCTAAGCAAGAAATTATTAATGTTTTAGAGGAAGCGATAAGAGAGCGAGAAAAAGAAACCAGAGCCAAGCAAGAAATTATTAATGTTTTGGAAGAAAAGGTTAGAGAGCGAGAAGAAGCAGCTAAAGCTACGCAAGAAACGATAATGTACCTGAATGAAAAGATTAAAGTACAAGAAGAAGAAACCAAGACTAAGCATGAAATGATTCATGATCTAGAAGAAACGATTAGAAAACGTGAAGAAGAAATCAACGCCAAACAAGAAACCATGAATGTTTTAGAAGAAAAAGTTAAAGAGCGAGAGGAAGAAACTAAAGCCAAGCAAGTAATCATCAATGAATTAGAAACCAAGATTAGAAAGCAAGAAGAATCACCAAACGCTAAGCAAGAGCAAGAAAAAATCAAAGAATTAGAAGAAAGGATCAGAAATCTAGAATTAGACATTAATTATGATTATACTATTAATAGTTTGATTATTACAAAGATAAATAAGGATGACATCTTAAACACCTTAGGAGGATTACAAAGATATCGAAAATTAACAACACTCTATTGCGACAATACAGGAATCACAAGTTTACCAAGTTTACCAAATTGGTTAACTTATCTCGAATGTACTGATACTCAAATGACTCGCTTGCCAACTTTACCTAACTCGTTAAAAACTCTTGATTGCTCGCATACTCCAATCATCAGCTTACCAACTTTACCAACCTCTTTAACGAAACTCAATTGCTATAAAACCAAGTTAACTAGTTTACCTACTTTACCCAATTCCTTAACTTATCTCCACTGCAATAATACTGAGATAGATAGTTTGCCGAATTTACCTAGCTCTTTAAAAGAAATATATTGCTTTTGTACTCGTATAATTAGTTTGTCAACTTTACCTAACTCGTTAACAACCCTTCGCTGCTCTGATACTCAATTAACTAGTTTACCAATTTTACCTGATACCTTAATTCATCTTGACTGTTCCAATACTCCAATAGTTAGTTTACCTACTTTACCCAACTCTTTGACTTATCTTATCTGTTTTAATACTCGAATAACTAATTTACCAACCTTGCCCAACTCGTTAACAACACTTCGCTGCTATAAAACTCAAATTATTAGCATACCAACTTTATATAACTCTTTAATTTATCTTGATTGTTCTGATTCTCAAATATCTAGCTTACCACATTTACCTGATTCCTTAGCAACTCTCCACTGCGAGAATACTCGGATCACTAGCTTACCAAATTTACCTAAATCATTAATACTTTTTTACCCTAAATCTCTTTCTGTTCCAATGATCTAATAACTGAATGGGTCTCTAACTCCTTGATATAGCCTTTCTATTATATAATAATATATTTTTTTTTAAAATGTCCAAATTTTATTATTAATTTGATTTATAAATATTATTATAATAAAAAATATATATATTTATTATTGACAATAGTTAAATTCATTTTAAAGACTGAATTTGGAGTGAGAAAAGAAAATATACCTCCAAATTAATACGGAAGGTTAAAAACCGTCATGAAAAAAGGTTTTTTTCGAAAGTGTTTTGAGAAAAATGAGAATATGTAAAAATATATTAAGGAATCTGAATTATTAATATTAATTTATTTTCTTACAAAAAAAAAGAACGTGTTTGCACGTAGGTATAATAGACTTCCGTCCTATGTTTATCATCAAACTGGTAGATTCGTTTATTTATTAAATTAGTAATAAAATACTGCTTCATGAAATTAATTAAACACGTACTTATATTGAAAGAGGCTAATTTATCCAAGTTGAAAACTACGTTTCTCTAATTTAAAATACGGCAGCTTAGCAAATTGTTTGAGTTGCATCGCGAACCCATTCAAATCCAATGTTGGCAAGTGACCTTCTCTGACCCAAATGACTTTAATGACTTGTCACCGGTCATTGAGTCATTCCAAGTGTTAATGACCCGACATAAATTAAAATATTTTATAATAAATTTTTAATAGATAATTTATTTATAATAACAAAATTGGCTTTTCTTTATTTTGATAGGCATTTAGTTACAATTAGTTAAAGTACTAAATAATCGGAATAAATCCAATGGACCATCTGCTGGGTGAAATTGCACGACCACGTACTGCAAACTCAGGTGGTTCTTAAATGATTTTAAATATCTATCATTTGTAACATGATCCTTGTTAAAAATTCCATTAATATCATTATTACCTCGTTAATTCATGGTCTCCTACATTATCTGGGAAAGGGGGCGAACGCGATTAGAAACGTCTTATATAAAAAAACTGGGAATAAGAGGGTCACCCTTCAAACACAGCTATGCCACCACATCACCAACGAGACCCCCCTCGTGATTTTA
>CAJVPP010002552.1:0-14425 GCA_910592005.1 Funneliformis mosseae
TTTATAAAATTAATTTAAAAAAAAAAATTTTTAAAAATTTTAATTTTTCATAAAAGTAAATCAGAAGGGAATTTATAGTAAATAAGTAGGCAAATTTGCCTGCGAACCTCTACAGTTTAAGGGATATAATATAATTATATTACATGATGGTATCCTACTATTTGTATTAAAAATAAAAAGTTAAAATAATAATACATCATATTATTTATAAAAATTAGATCAATCCAAAAATAACTTACGTAAATTAATAAATATAATATATCAGACAATCAGAGTAGATCTACAATAACAAGTCATCACCTCAGTAATAAATAAAAATCATTATAATATAAGGTTATAGTGAAGATTTTAAAAGATTTGATTGGTTAATTCGCTATAACAAGAGTATTTTTATTATATTTGTTTAAAAAATTCATTATATTAAGAGTTTACTATATTAAAAGTTGACTGTAATCATTCAAAATATAGGTGAGAAAATAAACTATTTAGTATTACTTATTATATCATTTTCAGAAGATTTTTATACATGTACTTTTCTAATGAAAAATTAAAGAACTTTCTAAAAACTGTAAATACTCTTATTATTGATGAGATTTCTATGACTTCTACAGAACTATTTGACTTTAGTTTTTATTAATATAATATTATAGTAGTTAGTGATTTTTTTCAACTTTCTTCTGTAACTAGATAACATATATTTTGAGTTATTGCTTAGATTTTATTCTATTTTCTTTTTTTAATGATTCTATAACATTAATAGGTAGACATGATATTTTTTTATATGTTAGAAGAAATTCATATAGACAATATCTCAGAAAATACCTGAAATATATTATAATAACACTATTCAGAATTCTTGTCTTATTCTGCAATTGATGTATTTTTCAATACTACTAATATTGTAAGTTTTATAGAAAATGCATAAATAATCAATAGGATGATTTGCAATATGTTTCCTATTTCATATGATTGTATTTATATCTTATAAGCATCAGACTTTGTTAGTTAACTCCTCTTTATCTAATAAGATGTTCAAAACAAAAATAAACCTTCTCTTAAATGTACATTTGCAATTAGGTATCTGTATCATGTATCTTAATAATTTATTAATTGATTAAAGTATATGTAATGGTATTATAAGTGTGATTATAAATGTAAATATAGCAAATAAGTATGTTTATATTGTTTTCTCAGTTTAAGGTTCTATAATTAATGTTAACGTTTACAAACAAACTCATTACTTTAATATAAATGAAAATAACTGTTTCTACTTACATTTTTCCTTATAGAATTCATTTGTCTTGACAGTTCATAAAACCCAAGAATTAACCTTACTAAGGGTCTCCCTTACATTAGATGGAAACATCTTTGCTTCTAATCAGGTTTATATTACACTTAGCAGGTATTCTACTTAGAATAATGTTGAAATATCTCATCATGACAAATTAGCTTTCATGACTGATCCTGAAGTTATTCTAGAGTATCAACATTTCAGAAACAGACCTTCATACATTTTACAACTTCTTACATGATTTAATTAGACAAAATTAACAAAAAAAGAATAGTATTTATTTTAATTAAGATATACATGATTTACATTATAACTGAATAATCAAACATAAAAAAATAAAATAATGAAATATTAAAAAAAAAATAAAACAATTTGCCAAAATCAAGTAAATTCGTCAAATAAATTACCTTTATTTAAATTACAAAATTATTTAAATAAAAATAAAAATTAATAATTTAAAAACTCATATGTAACACAACCACAATCATACGAATCTTGTGATTATGTACTGACTAGTTTAAAATACTAATATTAGATGCATTTTAATAAGATAAATCTTAGTTTCATCTTTTATTAATCACTAGATTTCAAAATATTACAAGTTTTCTAAAATAATTTATACTTACCGTTTAAGAGATAATTTTTTACATAATAAAAATAATTAATTAATCAAAAAAGTAAGCCTAATTTCGATGCATGTTTGCTAGACGATGAATTACATAAAAATTTATTAAATTAGCTTGATATTTAGAGAATGATCAAAGATATCGTTTAATAATTTAAAATTATCCTCTCAAATAGCATCTATTCATCTTATTATTATTATTATATACAGTAATTCTTGTTTACTGGTGGTTTTATCTTTGGCCGCTTTTTTTTTGCTAAAATCGTGATTGAGGATTTTAATCAATTCGTCATCCACTTCCACTATATTCTTGAGGAAATAATTTGCTAAATACAAATTATTGAAAAGAAAATATTTCTAGAAGCTGCAATTAAAATACTTGAAAAGTTTCTAAACCCTTCAAACTCTCATAATTCTGATATAAAAAGGTTGGTTTTTTTTATGTAATGAAATATTTGTTAAATAAATTCTTAATTTTAAAGAACGATTATAATCGCCGCCGCAGCACCTTAAAAAAAAAAAACTTGTACTGCCTCTTTTTTTGAAAAAAAAAAAAAAAAAGCCACCGTAAAAATTTTATTTCTGTAATCAGTAAAACAAAAGGTATAAACGAGATTTTTCTAAAAAGGAGTCTCGATATGATAAGTAATTTTATCGTCCAATGATTGCTGACGTGTTCTGCAAGTCATTCATTGAAAAGATACCAATCTTTTAATTTGTCCTTTTAAGTATTTATGATAAACCTAAACAAAGAAAACAAGGTCAAGGTTTATTGTGATATTAAATACCATAAATAACAATAACTGTATTGTCAAATGACAATAAAAAATCTTTGATATTTACTTTGTTCATCCGCAGTAATGCGGTTCCTGCAAAAAAGGATCCTCAAGCGTTACAAAAAAAAATTCAAAAAAATCTCTGTCCCACGAAATTCACATGTAATAATGAGAATTTTTTTTTTTTTATATATAAATTGATCTAAAAAGATGTAAAATAACCACCATTCCCTTTATTCTCGTTTTTTTTTTTGTTTTTTTTTTTTTTTTTTCCTT
This sequence comes from Funneliformis mosseae, assembly GCA_910592005.1. Classification (NCBI taxonomy): domain Eukaryota; kingdom Fungi; phylum Glomeromycota; class Glomeromycetes; order Glomerales; family Glomeraceae; genus Funneliformis; species Funneliformis mosseae. The sequence goes on from CAJVPP010002552.1 coordinate 2,969, forward strand.
TCACATAAAAATCATAAAAATCATAAAAATCTTTAATCATGTCAAATCCAGATTATGATGCCGTACGTGAAGATATCAAAAAGATTATTCCTAACAAAGATTGGGATGATGGATCTCTTGGTCCAATTCTTGTACGTTTAGCTTGGCATGCTTCAGGAACTTATGATGCTCACTCAAAGACTGGTGGTTCTAACGGAGCTACTATGAGGTTTCATACCGAATCTTCTGATCCCGCTAATTCTGGTTTAGAACACGCACGTAAATTTTTGGAACCAATAAAGGAAAAACATCCTTGGATTTCTTGTAAGTCACATTTTATTTTTTAAAAAAAGAATTTTTCTTGTAAATTAATTTTTTTTACTTTCTTTTTTTGCCTAGATGCCGATCTTTGGACTCTTGCTGGTGTTGTTGCCGTTCAAGAATTAGGTGGACCAATTGTTCCATGGAAACCTGGTCGCAAAGATAAAGCTAATGAAACAGAATGTCCACCACAGGGTCGTCTCCCAGACGCCTCTCAAGGTGAAAAACACGTTCGAGCTGTTTTTAATCGGATGGGATTCAATGATCGGTTAGTAAATTATTATTTATCATGGTGACGCATGATAAAAGGGTAATCGGTAACTCAATCTCGCATTTGATTATTTTATTCGAAAAAAAAAAATTCAGCGAGATTGTCGCTCTCGTTGGAGCTCACGCTATAGGTCGGTGTCACAAGGATCGTTCGGGATATGATGGACCTTGGACACATACTCCTACCAGATTCACCTCACAATAGTAAGTTAACCGCAAAAACAATGTTTTATTCTAGTTTGTTTGTTGAATCTTGTTCTTTAATCCTCCTCCTTTTTTTTTTTTTTTTTTTTTTAAAAAAAAAAGTTACATTCAATTGTTAAAACAAAATTGGACTACCAAAGAAGTTAACGGTCAAGTTCAATATAAAGATGATAAAGATAGACTTATGATGCTTCCAGCTGATATGGCATTAGTTTGGGACCCTGAATTCAAAAAGATTGTTGAAGAATATGCTAAAGACAAACAAGCATTCTTTAATGATTTCGCTGCTGCATTTGGAAAATTGTTAGAACTTGGAGTTACACGATCGAGTGGTGAGGCTCGATTATAATTATAAAGTAATAAATTGAACATTTTAAAAAATTCCACTTCATTGTCTCTCGTTAACATTTTAAATGCTTTTTTTTTTTTTTAGATACGGAGACCGTTGCTTAATATCAATGTCATGTCCCTTTTGGATGTTGATAATTTAAAGCTCATGATATCAAATCAAAAATTTCTCTTTTTTATCTGTTTTTCTTTTCAATAAATGATTATATTTTTACGAGAATAACTTGCTATTTTCAGTTTTTTTTTTATTTGATCATTTTAAATTTATATGATTCATACCTTTTCATTTAAAATCCTTTCTTTTAGTTCCAGAAAGATCTATTCCTTTACTATTATTTAATTAGTGAAGGTTGATATCATGACTCGTGATAATTAAACGTTAAAGTTCTTATCTATGATGAGAGTATATATATTTTTTTTTTATTAAAAAAAATTTGTTTATGATATAATAAACCACATTTCCCCTCGTAAATAAATAAAAAAAGAACTAAATATAGATTTATATGTATAAAAAAAACAAATAAATTATAAAAACAATACACAACGTAAATAAAAAGCGCAGCTTTTTTCTATTCGAGTTGTCTAACGAGTGGAATTGGTTCAATTTATTCCATAATCGTAGCAGAGGTATCCTCCGTGATTTTAATATCCGGCATAAAGGAACTTCCCTCACTCATACCATCAGAATTAGTTTCATAATTCCTATCACTAGAACCTTCACCGTTATCCATCATCGTTAATTCATCATCATCATCATAACGATAATAAAAATCATCATTCATATGATGATATTGAGGATAATACTCGGCATTTCTATGATCATCCACGTAAACATCCCCATTTTGATTTTGATATCTAGGTTGAGAATACATATATTGAGAATGTTCCCAATATTGAGCTTGTTGTTGTTGTACTCCGATTAATCTTTCCATATATCCTGTATATAGTTTATCTACCATTTCTTGATATGCTTTCCTTCGACTTTGCCAATATCCTTCTATTCCTTCATTACGATCCTTTAATGTTGCTGAAGATTTTGAACCTGTCAACATCATTCTTCCTGACGTTACTTTCATTACATCAAAGCAAAATCCCAATGCCATTTGAACCGTTGAAACAATTCCAATTATTGTTAACAGGGAATTCCATAAGACGAACCTAAAAAAAGATTTTTTTTTTTTTTTTAGATACCCTTAAAGAAAAAAAATCAACTTTATTTTATTTATTTTTTTTAAAAGAAGTAGTAGTAATAATGTACATCATAGATAATCGAATTACGAAAGCCATCCAACGGTTTATCGCAATCATTAAAAGCGTCATGATTGCAAACGATACCCGAAAAAGTTTCATGATAGAACTAATAATAAACATCGTTTTCTATTAATAAAAGTTCTCTATTTGTTTATGTGATTCTTGTATATATATTAAATCTATAAATTGTATCGAAGTAGTTAAAGGAAAGGGAGGGGGGAGAAATTGTATGTTTAACAATCGATTTATTTAATATATTCTATCAAATCAGAAATGTAACTTGATTTGGGTACGAGTGTGCACATTGTTGTAATATTAAGCAAGCGCGATCTACACAATTATCATCCATATAGGAGAATAATCAGCCATATATGTTCATTCAAATTCTTACTAATTTATTTTGGAAATAATAAGGTTAAAATAAATAATCATAAGAAAAGAATTACTTGAATGGATTTTATATGATATTAAAGATTTGTCAAAATCACGCGGAATACAATGCATCCAAGTATCCGCAAGCGACCTCATTTACAATCGATTTGTCCGGTAAACTAGCCGCCATTCCATACATGGCGGCATTTCCGGAAAGTTTTCTATTTGGATCAGACTCTTTAATCTCTTTAATTGATTCCTTAAGATCCTGCAAAAATTGTTCTGCATGAGGTACTGTAAGCAGTGTACATGCGATATGAAGTGCTGGTGGATTTTGCAACGAATTTAAATTCCATCCTCTAGCCGACATTTTATCACTAAGTTCATAAATATTGAGCGTTTTTGATCCGAAGGCTACCACCGATACAAGTGGTTTGCCATACACAAATAGATCTTCCATTTGGCGAATGCTTAAGAGACAAAAAATAAATATTGATTAAAAATAATTTTTTTTTTTATTGTGTTTTGTTCCCCCCAAATAACTTACCCAGTTTCAATCTTTTTTGCGCATCCTACAATCTTTTTTGTGGAGTCAATATAACCAAGCTTTCCCATTCTCATTAAAGATGCCCAGCATCCGGCAATCAATGCACCAGGGCTATAAATAAGCAAAGTAAAGTTATAGTTCGTAAAATAATAACAACGCTTTCAAATAAAGAAACATTACCGTGATCCGGCAACTGTGGGTGAAGCATAGATTCCTCCTGTCCATTCAGGGCAAAAGAAATATTGGTATTTGCGAAGGCTTTTTGTGCGATACATGATCACTGAAGAACCTTTAGGTGCAAACCCATACTATATTTATTTATTAACGATTAAATTTCAAAAAATAAAAATTAAAACAAAGAATTAGCACAAATTTATTTTAGATAAATAATAAATTTTCTTAAATAACAACATTTTATCATGCCTTGTGTGTGTCACAAGATATTGAAGTTACTCCATTGACTCTGAAATCAAAAGGTTGAGCAGGATACCCTGCTTCTTCTAAAAATGGCACCAAAAAGCTACCCAAACAGCAATCAACATGCATTCCTATATCATATTTTTTGGCAATTGCTGCTAATGTAGGAATATCGTCAATTATTCCATGTGGAAAATTTGGTGCTGAACCTGCAATCTGTCGAAATAAAATCCTAATTAATTTAATTTTTTTTTTTTTTTTATGAAATAAAAAAAAAGTATAATAAAATATCACATACCATGATAGTGTTTTTATTAACTGCTCTGCTAACAGCTTTGGTATCAACACGGTAATCGCTAGGATCAATTGGAATTTTTATAATTTTAATTCCTAAATAACCGGCTGCTTTATCGAACGCTGCGTGTATAGTTTCTGGAACCACCCTATTGTAATAATGAAAATTGCATAATCATTGGTATTCGGGTGAAAATTTCAGAATTAGGAACAACTTACATTTCAGGTTCAGAAATCCCTTTCTCTTTCCTTGCCCGTTCGCGATATGTTTTACATGCCATAAAAATGCTCTCTGTACCACCTGAAGTGGTGGTACCTCCAGCACTTTCAGGTGCATGATACATGTTAAGCACCATCGCGACAACTTCGGCTTCCATCTTTCTTACACCAGGGAATACATCAGGATGCAAAGGATTACTTACAGAGAACATTGAATACGCCTCATTAAGTATTTTTGAATGATCCTCGCCTCCATGATACACTGCACCAGATACCCGACCTTCTTCCCACTTTATATCATTAGACATATCCTGATATCTAATAAAATATACTATTATGTGAATTGTTATTGAATCGAATGATCATATAAAGTCATAATTACCTTTTTAATTCATCTCTTAATTGTGCATCATTAAAACCAACATCAGGTAATGCAAGATATCTTGGTACGCCAGGTTCTTTTGGGGCAATTTTAGCTTCCATTTCTGTTATGGCTTTATTAATTTCAGATTGAAGTTTACTTCTCGCACCAGGTGCACTCGTTATTAATCTTAAAATTGCACCACCAATAATACGATAAATATCTCCGAGGGTACGACGTACTCCTTGAACAGCAATTTTATTTAATAAAAAGGAACCATAACGATATAACACTAAAATAAATATAAAATTTTTTAAACTATTTAATTTAGGAGAATTTAATAATAAAAATGTGAACTCAATTAATTGTCGTGGCGAAGTTAATGAACTTGCAGAAACTTTGCTCGACATCTTGAAAGGAATATTTCCAAACCTAAAATTCGAGAGCTCGGTATTTATTAAACTGTAGATCATGAGCGTGTGATAAATTCGATAAACTTATGGCTAATTTTAATTCAGCAAAAGTGAAACAAATCACGAGATTTGGCAGATTTTACTCCCAAATAGTTTAATCCGACGCTTTTAAAATGAACTTTCATGTCGTTCTTTTCAATTCCTCCTCATTTTGCCTTTATTTAATTAAACCTCAAACATGAACAACTTTTCTCGAGTGTTTACTAAAAACATTAATCAAGCGGTTCAGGTTGACAATTTTGTTTTATAGCGGTTGAATGAGGCACGTACATATACTTAATTCATCTATGAAATCTCTTTTATAGTTTGCATCTGAGAAATTTGGAACCGCGGAGGATATAACTGACCTACCTAAAGAGTATAAATTACTTGAGCTGGTTAATATCTTAAAAAAAATAATTTTGCTAGGTGTTTAATATCATAATAGTAGTATATATTTCTAACATAAATTCTCTGCATTTAATTTTTGATAAAATGAAAGCGCGTAGATGCTCTTCGAACCATTCATGAAGATTTGCTAAGGGTTACTCGGATTCATACAAATCCATCATATGATTATCCTGTACAACTTCAAGAAACTGTAAAAGAGCTTTCGCGTAGTGTTGGTGATCAATTGAAAATTCTAACTTCGTCTCCCGCTGATAGGATAGCTGAAACACGAGCAGCAGAAACTTTACCACCACAACCAAAAACATATCATCACGCTCTAGCACGGACCTCGGCACAAGGCGCGAATCTCTTGGGTAATGGAGATCCTCTTGGGGCGGCATTGATTAAATATGCGGCCGTACAAGAACGTATCGGAGAACATAGAATTAAGATGGATTCCGAGATCACTCAGAAATTTGTTCATCCTTTCAATACAACACTTAATAATAATATTCAAATTGCTATGAGGGCAAGAAGAAATGTTAATTCAACACGTTTGGCACTTGATGCTGCAAAGAGAAGACAAAAGACTGCTCAAGGAGAAAGGTCAGAAGCGTTAAGATTAGAAGTTGAGCAGACAGAAGATCAATTTGTAGCTGCTGTCGAGGAAGCGACTACAAAAATGAAATCTGTACTTGAAACGGTATCAAATTGACATTAAGAATCATTTTTATTTCTTTCGATCATTTAAAGGAAAGTTAATAATAATTGATCACCAAATTAAATTTAGCCTGAAGCCCTTCGAAATCTTTCAGACTTGGTGTCAGCTCAATTGGCGTTTTATGAAGAAGCTTATAAAACACTTGCTGATCTTGCACCAGAAATTGATGAAATGCAAGTGACACAAGAAGCTTTGTATAGGTAAGATATGATGATGATATATAAATTACATATTTCATTATGAAATATTAAAATTCTTTAATTATATCAGAAACAGTCGAAATGATTGAGGGGATTTCTTATTAATGCGCGCTAGCTAATATACTCTAGTCATCTTAATTATCATAGCAACTGTGTATGATTAGTAAGTATTAGTAAGTTTGAATATGATGGAAGGTAATAATATGTACATTTACTTGCATTAGCAATAAGTTTCATGCGAGAACATAAATTCAATACTTAATTCCTAAAAATTTCTAGTATATAATTAGAAATTAAATGTGTAACTTCATTCATTTATACATAATTTAATAATAAATCATTTGTATTTAAACACGTGATAAAATTTAACTTGTGGTTATCACACTATATGAATTTGACTTGAAATTTTTATATCACAGAAATAAGTGATATATTCAATAGCTCGGTCAGGTGAGTTTTGACAAGCTTTTTTAAAAGTTGTCCTTTTTATTTTTCTTTTGAAACTTAAATAACAATGCGTGGTTTGTTAGCATATATTGTAGTTACTTTGTGTTTCTTTTTAACTTATGTTTCTGGATTGATTTCGTTAATAACCCCGTTTTGGTAAGTTCTCTTCTAATAAGTCCATTCTATTGAATGGTATGTGTAATGCTTTGTATTGAATTTTTTCTTTTTGTCAAAAAATGTAAGGTTATCAAATCCGCTTACAACTTATGGTTTGTTTCAGGTAAGTTCTAATTAATTCAATAAAATGTTATTTATTTCTTCTATTAAATTCCATTATGTATTTTACTTTTCTTTAAAAGCAATGTGTAACATTTAAAGGAGAAACGAAATGTACGGAATTCCCTTCAGAAGAAAATGATGATTGCGTGGAGGAAGGATTTTGTGAAGAATGGTTTAAAATTAGATATTATATGATACTTGCAGCTGTAATTGGAGGAATTAATTTGATTTTTTGTATGTTTATATTATTAAGCCGTAAATTTCATAATGAACATGCTTGGAAAGTTGTTTTTGCTTTAACTTTATTTTCTTGTAAGTTTACTCTTTTGCTTTCTTTGTTAGATATTAAATTTAATATTTTTGCTAATATATTTGTCTTCGTTTTGTACAGCACTTGTTCAAATGTCTTCAGTTGAATCAGTTGATGAAATTGCTCCTCATTTCGGAGAACATGTTGAAAATGATATAAGTTATTATCTTGCTAGTTATTCTTCTTTTTATAATTTTCTATTAGCTTGTCTTTTGTTCGTGGTTGGTTTGACATATAACCCTTCATATGAGCGCATAAATTAGCTTAATGATCTAAGAAGTTTGTACAAACATTAACAAACTATAATGTATTTACATATATCTTTTATCATATACTTTATTACGTTATTCTTTTAACAATAAACAATTCAATTATTTTTTACCCATATTACAACCTTAGGATTAGTGTTGGTTATAAGGAAATTATTTCCCCCTCGTGTTACAGTTTTGTTCCACATTATTAAAATTTTCAAAGTTTAAACAGGACAAAACAATTTACAGTATATCAAATTATATTAATAAAAATAATTCCAAAATAAACAATTTATTATAGTAAAAATGAAAATAAAAAATGATCTATAATATCAGAAAATCATTTTTTTTTCCATTTTTTTTTTTATAATCACAGCAATTAGTTTAATTTGCTTTATAATTGACTTTTCTTAGTATTAATATTTAATCAATTTTTTTTGTATTTATTTAAATATTTTGCCATTACAAATTATATAATTTACTATGGTAAAGTTTTCATCTAATATATAATTAAAAAAAATAAAAATAATTTGAAAGTTTTTAAAGTATTTGAGAAACATAATGATGAAATAAATTACTTATTACTTTTTATACTTTTTTAAATATAGTAGCCTTACAAAATTTTTTTAAAATAAAACAAAAAAAAAAAAAATTTTAAATAATTTAATTTAAATTATATTAATATTAATCTTATCCTTTTAACTGTTTGTCTACAAATTTATAAGCAATTTTATTTATTAATTATAATTATTTTTAATTATTTTTAAATATTTTAAAATATATTATTAAAAAATTAATAATTTATAATAAATTTTATGATGTTTTCTAAGTAAAAATTAAAAAAAAAATGTAATTAACTAGTGAATTTTTAAAGATAAATAAATAATAAATTATTATAAAAAAAATTAAAATTCTAAACTCATATATCTTGCTATCTATCAATTTTAAAAATATAAAATATTACCATTTAATAGATCTTAATATGATAAATCCAATAAATTAAATTTTATATTTTTATAATTATTAAATAATAAATTTTTTTTAAAAATTAAAAAATTGTTAAATTAATATATTTTGATAATTATGAATTTTAAAAGTTTAAAAATACTACTATTAGATATATTATAATATAATAAATCTAAAAATTTTATTTTGTTTTTTATAATTATTAGATATCAAAATATTTTAAGTTTTTTAAAATTTTTTAGAAATAACTTTATACTTATAGTTTAAGGAATAATATTTTAAATTAAATAATTATTTACTTAATCAATTATATTTAATACTATTTAATTAAAATTTGAATTAATAAATATTAAAAAATATTAATTATTAAAAGAAATATAGCTAAAAATATATTATAATACAAATACTTTACAATAAAAATAATAGAAAAGAAATTATCAAAAAAATTTTTTACTATATAAGCTAATATTATTTTTTAGTAAAATAAGTTCTAATTTAATATTAATTCAAAAAATTTTTTGGTAATTTTCTCTCTTTCTATTATAAAGAACTTATATTGATCTAATATAAAAAGATTGATATATAAAAATTATTACCTGATTTTCTTATCTAATAAAAAATTTAACAATTATGACATTTAAGTATACAAATGATATGAATATATTCAAAGTTTAAAATAATTAATAGATTTGAAAAAAATTTCTTATAAATAATTTAACTGAAAAGATAAATCTGTTAACTAATAATAAATAAAAAATAATTTTAATATCTATCAATACTTTTTATATATTTATAAAGATAAAAATCAATATTATAATATATTATTATATAAGAAAATTATATAGTTTTTAATATTTAAAAAGTTATACTTACATATATAATTATTAAATAAAATAAAAAATGGAAAATTTTAAATACAAATATAACAAAAATATCATTTAATTAAAAAATTAATATTATTATTTTAAATGAATATTATTTATTTGAAATAATTGATATTATTATTCTAAATAAATAATAAGAATATTATTTATTTAGAACAATTAAAATTATCATTTTAAATAAATGCTAAAAATATTATTTAATTGAAATAAGGCAGAATAAACTTATATAATTAGTTTTCATATTCTGGCTAGATCAGAAAAGTGAGATTTCAAAAAATTTTTTAAATTATAATTGACTAAGCGAAAGACTCCATTTTGATATCATGTGATTAAATTAATTTAATGCTAATTTATTATTAAATTTATTATATTCATTATCAAAAAAATTAAAAAAATTTATTGATTTTTATTTGTTTTAGGTTTTTATATATTTTCGATTGTTTTTATTACCTTGTTCTTACCTCAAACATTTCTTTGAATTAGCAGCATTACTACTAAAATTATTATAATATGAATACTCACCTTTTGCTAGTTTAGAAACATCTAAGTTGCCACATTCAATACAAATGTCTGGATAAATTCTGGTTAAATAGTATAGTTTTTCTACTTGTGATACACAAGACCATGAGTCATTAATAAAACTCTTGAAAAGAATTCACAAATTGAATCTCTTATACTACTATCAGACTCTTTCTTTATAGTATTATCAGGCTCTTTATCTTCATCTTTAGGTTCAAGCTGTTTATTTTCATCTTCCTTATCTATATTTTTTTAATCATTAACTTTATCATTAATATCATTTTTCATATCATGTTTTGGTAATATGATCATTATTAAGTCACATGTACTATGAAATGATATACTGCAGGTATAAAAAATCATATCTAAAATTTTCGTAAGGTTATTTTATCCTTTTTAAAAAGTTTTTTTGCACTGAATAGAAGATACAGCTTTTCACATTCAGTGCAATTACAGTAATATCAACATTTTTTGCACGTATAACAAAAGAACAAAAAGGCATAGTGTGTTTTGTCTTTGTAGTTTTTATTTCACCTTTTTTCATTTTTGCTTTAGCATTTATAAAAGAAGACCTATAGTTTTCTGTTGTTTGTGCATTTCAAATGATTTATAATGCAAGTTATTTCTAAATACTAGATCTGAAAGATAATGTAATAGTTCAAAATCTTTTGTGAATAACAGGAAAGACGATAAATGTTACAGTCTAATTTATCACACTTCTTAATTGTAAAAAAATAATGCCTTGCTGTATAACAATAGTCTAAGAATTCCTGCAGATGTGGCTTTTAAAATAAATATATGTTATTTAAGCTTTTTTTGTATAATTCATTTAATTATTTTACTTACCCTTTATTTTATTTGTTCTGTAGTATAATCTTTATAAGTAACACTATCATTCACAATTTGAATCATTTTTCAGAATCTCTCTATTTCTATTTTTGATGTTGCAGCAAATGTTCTGCACAGCTCATCTTTAAGAGATTGGCAGTTAAACACACATTAATTAAATGAATTAGAGCTTGAAGGCTTTCAATAAGATTTTTCTTTAAGTTAGAATATTCCTCGGTAATTTTGCGAATTTCGTTCATTATATCAACTTTACCTATTAATTTTTCTAATTCATTGTTCATCTTAGCCTGTAGGGTTGGATCGGTCTGGTCCAGTCTGGTCCAGTCCAAAAAAACCGGTCTTTTATCTTTTTTAGGACCGGACCGATCTTTGTATATTCAGTTCTACCAGTCTGGTCCAATCCAAAATGTATTTCCTTTTCGGTCTAGACTGATTGATAAGACCAGTCCAAGGACTGATCCTTAGTTAGCATATAGTATTAAAGTTTAATTTTAAAGAAGACAAAAATAAATTGTTTTTATTATAAATAAATACAAATATATACTAAATTAAATTGTTTAATATTAAAAAAAATGTTCCTTCCTTCTTTACTAATTACTGTTCTAC